>RJWK010030414.1:0-24752 GCA_004363435.1 Platanista minor | reverse complement strand
CTGGTGACTCTGAAATCTGCAGGGCAGGGGACTGGGCTGGAATTTCAGACAGGAGCTGACGCTGCCATCATGAGTCAGAATTCCTTCTTCTCTGGGAAACCCCGGTGTTTGCTGTTAAGACCGTCACCTGATTAGACGAGGCCCACCGCCATATGGAGCATCCTCTCTTTACTTCGAGTCAGCTGGTTGTGGACTTGAGTCACACCTACCAAACACCTTCCCAGCCACCCCCAGGTAAGTGTTTGAATGTGTGGGGCTGTCACCTGGACATCTGGACACATGAACTGATCACCACAGGAATATTTACAGCAGGTGGACACTGCGACATGTCCTCACATGGGGCCGTCCAGGCTCCGGTGGGTCCCTGTGCTCTTCCTGGGGACTGCCCGCCAGGAAGATGGACACCTGCCCCCAACGACTGTACCCCCAGCACCTGTCCCGTCCCACGGCATTTGCTCCTAACAAAACCCCAGGGAAAATAATTGCATGTCCAGGTCCTGAAGTGACCTCCCAGTTCCTGCACGTGACTTCAGAGGCATGAAGTCCCCCTAAATTGGTTCACCCAGGAAAAAAAAAAGTCCTGATTTGAAGCATTCGCAGATTCTTGTGAAGTAAAGATTCCCAGTGCAGCTACCAAGGGCTTGACAGCAGCTCCCAAATCTCCTGGATGGTCAAGGTGGCCTCAGATCCAGTAGCAGGGGGCTGCAGCTCACCCTTGCTTCACGAGGAGAAGCACTGCTGTTGTTCCCATCCACCTACCCGCCTGTAAGATCAAGCATGTGAGCCGGGAAACTCACCTCCGCTTCTTTTCTCCAAGGCATCACCCCCTCACTCCCAGTGCCCCAGATCCCACCCTATGGGCCATTCCTTCAGGTCGAGACTTGTCATCAGAAAGGAAGTGCTGCCCAGAAGCCTGAGAGACTAGACTGCCCTCCCCGATGACCAGACGTCCGTCTGCCCATGCGAGGGTAGTGTAGAGGAGGGGATACGTGTGCGGGGGTGGGGAGGTAGCGACAGCATCAGGGCACACACAGGGTTGAGAGGGGACAAAGGGACTCGAAATTTCCTTCCACTTTGAAGTTTTGCCCTAGGGTGGTCCAGATGGGGAAAAAAATTTCTATGAACAGAAAAAAAAACATTTTTGGTAACAGCTATCCAACAGCAAACAGTGGGTACAGGGCCGTGCAGAGGACATGGTGAACTAGAGGCATTTTATGTTTAGGATTGTTTCGATTCCACTTTTCTTCTCCATTCTTTCTTTTGTTTGTTAGTTTGTTTGTTTGTTTGTTTTGTGTGTGTGTGGTACGCGGGCCTCTCCCTGTTGTGGCCTCTCCCGTTGTGGAGCACAGGCTCCGGACGCGCAGGCTCAGCGGCCGTGGCTCATGGGCCCAGCCGCTCCGCGGCATGTGGGATCTTCCCGGACCGGGGCACGAACCCGTGTCCCCTGCATCGGCAGGCGGACTCTCAACCACTGCGCCACCAGGGAAGCCCAACTTCTTTGTTTTATATGAGGAAAAAAGGAAATTGAAAATTGGGTTCTGGGGCTTTGGAAGCCCTGGTTCAGACAGGGAACCGGTTCTGTGTGGCTACACTACATCCCGGCTAAGAACAATGTTATAATCAGTACCAACGTATCCATGGTAACAGATGCACCACCCAACGCAGGATATTCCATAATAGGAGGGTAACAGGGGAAACTGGGAGAGGGTGGGAGAGAGGTCCATGGGAACTCCCAGCCTTCCGCTGAGCGTCTCCGAAAAGCGCAAACGGCTGAAAAAGTTGTCTGTTAGTAATGAGGGTAATTATATTAAAGTCCCAGGAGGGAGAGGCTAGGGGAAGAGTAGAAAAATAAAAGGCGAATATCTCCAAAGTGCATGAGGGTCTTTGGAAGGAAAACCGTGTCTCGGCAGACTCTCTCTTTTAGGTGATGAAACGCGGAAGGAACACAGAATAGTGACAGTTCAGGAAATGTCATTTGCGGACAGACCGCAGTACAAACTGAGTCACCGCCAACTTGCACTATTTCCGGTGGTGTCTCTCTGTCTCTGTCTTTCTCAGTGGAGTCCCCAACGGGCAGTGGCTGACCTGCAGGACCTGATGGTCCCGGGGAGGCCCCCCCTCTCATTGAGACACAGGGGACAGACCCCGGCCTTGGGTGAAGAATGCTGCCTCTGGGGTCCATGCCAGGGACCCCGGTCCATCGTGGGCAGCCAGGTCAGAGGGGGAAACGGGATGTGGACTCGTTGACTCACTCACTGACCCACACGCCATCCTGCAGGGGGAGGGCCTGTCTCACCCCCAGGGTGCCCTCAAGGCGTTCCACCTCTGAGCTTTCAGGGCGACGCAGCCCTCAGGGTCCCTGGGACCAGCCAGCCCGCGGGGTTAGTACTCTGCTTGGTGACACTGCGCACGGGGTCCTTCCCACCCCGCATCACCCTGTGCTGTCCTAAAAGTTCAGGGCAGCCGGGGACCCCATTGCTGAGGGTGTCACAATCATCTACCAGGGCTGGGATCTCCCTCTTTAATCCTGGGCGGGGCGGGGGGGTGGTGAGTGAGGAGGGGGCAGTCACATCCCTCCTAATTCAACATCTCCTAGGTAACAACTTTAAGGTCTTCTGGAAAATCTGCTGGATGGAGGGATGATTTGAACATCCTTAGTGCAGCCTCTTGAGGTTTAGCAAGTGGACAAACCCGTGTCACAAGCACGATGTGGAACGTTTCCCTCTGGATTCCCTGTCCCTCCCTCAGCCAGGGGACACCCCAGCCCCTGTAGATGAGACGCACCATCTCCCAAGTTTCCCAGAGAGGGAAGCCCACGGTATGAATTCTGTTGTCTGGCTTTCTTTTAGCTCAGTGCGATTTTTGAGATTGGTCCACGTCCTTGAGTGTACTGGTAGCTCGGTGCTTTTCACGGATGAGTCTCACTCCACCCCAGCGCATGGCTATGTCACAGTTGCTAGGTGCATTTTCCCGTTGATAGGCATTTTGGTCATTCCCAGTTTGGGGTGACAACAAAATCAAGCCGCTGTATGACATTCGAGTACAAGTCTTTCTGTGGAAGGAAATCTTCCTTTATTTGGGGTAGATACCTGAGAGTGAAATTCCCAAGCTGTATAGGAATTGTATGTCTGACTTTATAAGGTCTAAGAATGGCCTGATTTTTGCTGTGTTCTCCCCCAAATTTATATGCTGAAGCTCTGACCCCCAGTGGGATGGTGTTAGGAGGTGAGGCTTTTGGGAGATGGTGATTAATTAGGGTTAGATGAGGTCATGAGGGTGGGGCCCACATGATGAGATTAGTGCCCTTAAAAGAGAAGATGCACCAGAGCCCCTCTCTCCATCACATGAGGTCACAGTGAGAAGGTGGCTGTCCGAAGGACAAGAAGAGGGTTTTCTCCAGAAATCCAGCCATGTCAGCGCCCTGATCTTAGACATTCAGCCCCAGAACTGTGGGAAATAAGTGTCTGTGGTTTAAACCACTCGACTAATGGTATTTGCTATGGCAGCTCGAGCAGATTAATGCCAGACCGTTCTCCAAGGCAGCTGCACTACTTTAGATCCCCACAAACAGCACTTGAGTGTTCTGGGTCGTCAGCATACTTACCAGCTCTTGTTATGATCGTTTTCATAACCTTCCCGCTGCTCGTTTCTATATATTTATGAGCTTTGATAGAATGCCTACCCTTAGATATCAAAACGTTTGTGTGCCTAAAATAGTGATTCCAAAAAGTAGCTTTATTTATTTACTTATTTATCTATTTAGGCCGCACTGCATGGTTTGCAGGATCTTAGTTCCCCGACCAGGGATGGAACCTGTGCCCCCTGCAGTGGAAGCACAGAGTCCTAACCACTGGACCACCAGGGAAGTCCCTGTCAGTAGCATTTAGCTGAAAAGAAAGAATGATTTCTCTGCTCAGTGATACCGTCTTATGGGCTCTTCCCTCCCTGGGAATTTGGTTACAACTTTGCTGCTTTAATTTATAACAATAACCTTTTTGAATCCTATACCATACCTGTGTGTGAAGTTAAATTTTCATAACACCCTAAACATCCCCTACCCTGCAAAATCATCTTGCCATATATTCTGTGTGTTCATCAAGTGCGTCTAAACCTGTAGCAGATGGTACCCCGTAAGGAACGTCGTTCAAGCTCTTTGATGAAGGTGCAGATTTGACAAGAGTTCTTGTGACCCCCAAAGAGGCTTTGTGTTCTTATCTTGTCACTGAGGATGAATAGACATACAGTGAATTACACATGATTATAATGTGAAATGCGGTCAGTGTTGACTTAGGTAGACACCTGTGAAATCATCACCACAGCCCTTACGGTGAACATCTGCATCACCGCATCAATTTCCGGGTGCCCCTTTGTAGCCCACACACACTTCCCTACCGTCTCCCCCATCCCCAGGCCCCCTGAGCGTTGTTAAAGTAGCATTTCATCGATCAGAAATTATAGGTGCCACATCTATCCGTGTCAGAACGAAAACTTTTTTTTTTTTGGCAGTTGTTTGAGTCATTTTCTCTTGTGTCACAAGTTGTGTAATTAATCATGAAGATAGTGAGGGTTTCTGTCTTCAGAATGACTGGAAAATCTGCTGATCACATGGTCCCCGCCTCAGCAGGACCGTCTCAGAGCATCCTTATGTGGCCATCACCACGAAGCCCCTTTCCTACTTACCCCACCTCATTCCTGCCTTGCTTGTCTTGGTTAAGCATCACCACCGTACGTGACAATTTTCTCCATTTTTGTCATCCTTCATGTGAGAACGTAAACTCAGTAAGAACAAGAACTTTGTCCTTCTCTTCTGCTTTTTTCCTTTATCCCAAACGCCTCGGACAACAGCAGCTCTGGCACGGATCTGCAATCCGTATCTGTGGAACTTATAAATTAAACCGCTGGCCGATGCATCCCTTCCTGCCCATCCTGGCTCCTGACAGCTGATGGAGCTTGGTCACCATCTGGGTGGAGGTCTTACTCCCTAACTCCCAGGTGTCTGGAGAGAGAGGGTGCCACGTTGAATCCAGGTCAAAGCAAAAGAGAGACCCCTTAGCACTTCGTAGAAAATCGGGGGCCCTGGAAACCTCCCTGGGCGTGGAGAAAAGGGAACCCTCCTACCCTGTTGGTGGGAATGTAAATTGGTGCAGCCACTATGGAGAACAGGATGGAGGCTCCTCAGAAAACTAAGAATAGAACTACTACATGATCCAGCAATCCCACCCCTGGGCTTAGATCTGGAGAAGACCAGAATTCAAAAAGATACATGCACCCCTATGTTCATAGCAGCACTATTTACAATAGCCAGGTCATGGAAACAACTTAAATGTCCACTGACAGATGAATGGATAAAGAAGATGTGGTCCATATATACAATGGAATACTACTCAGCCATAAAATGGAATGAAATAATGTCATTTGCAGCAACATGGATGGACCTAGAGATTATCATAGTCAGTGAAGTAAGTCAGATAGAGAAAGACTAATACCGTATGATATCACTTATAAGTGGAATCTAATTTTAAAAAAAGGATACCAATGAACTTACTTACAAAATAGAAATAGACTCACAGATTTTGAAAACAAACTTATTAGGAGCTTGGGGTTAACATATACACACTACTATGTATAAAATAGATAAGCAACAGATCAACTATACTCTAATAAAAATGAACTTTAAAAATAGGGGAAAAGGGCTTCCCTGGTGGCGCAGTGGTTGAGAGTCCACCTGCCGATGAAGTGGACGCGGGTTCGTGTCCCGGTCCGGAAAGATCCCACGTGCCGCGGAGCGGCTGGGCCCGTGAGCCATGGCCGCTGAGCCTGCGCGTCCGGAGCCTGTGCTCCGCAACGGGAGAGGCCACAGCAGTGAGAGCCCCGTGTACCGCAAAAAAAAAAAAAAAAAAAAAAAGAACCTGTCTTCCGGTGCAGGGGACACAGGTTCTAGCCCTGGCTGGCTGGGGAGATCCCACATGCTGTGGAGCAACTAAGCCCGTGTGCCACAACTACTGAGCCCGTGCGCCACAACTACTGAGCCCATGCGCCACGACTACTGAAGCCCGCGCACCTAGAGCCCGTGCTCCGCAACAAGAGAAGCCACTGCAATGAAAAGCCCGCGCACCACAACGAAGAGTAGCCCCTGCTCGCCGCAAATAGAGAAAGCCCGCGCGCAGCAAAGAAGACCCAATGCAGCCGAAAATAAATAAATAAATTTATTAAAAAAAAAGAAAAAAGAACAAACACACACACAAAAAGCACAGCAATCCACCCCTGATGTTTCTCTTCAGCTGTAGCTATGGCGTCAACTTGGGGGAAGGGTGTGGGTAGTCCCAATTCTCCCTAACTGTCCTTTTTTAGGTTTTGTTTTCAATTGCAGCACCGGAGAAGGAATCTCCTGTTATAAATGTGAAGCTCGATTCAAGGAAAAAACATATTAAGCTGGAATTCCAGGAGAAACGTGACTCAGCAAGAATGTACAATAGCCGCCCTGCTCGAGCTTCTCATCAGCCAAGACCCACAGGTGGGGGCTCACGGCTCAAGTCCTGTGGCTTTGCTCCTTGTAAGTCTTGAATGTCCCTGGAAAATGTCTCTTGAGGTTCCCACTCTTACTGTTATTGTCGGGGAAGAAAACACATTTCCTCCATCTTCTTAGGTTCTGTGACAGGGGTCCGCAAATGAAATGGACAAAAGCCAGATTAACAGGAGAAAAGGCACCCAGTTTTGTTCACATTCTTAAAGTTTACGTATGCCAAGCTTCACAGAAGTGAAAACTCAAAGAAGGGGTCAGACGTAGGAGTTTATCCACCATCCCAACAAAGGGCAATAAATTGTGAAGAAGTGAGAAAACAAAGGAAAAAGGGGATTGGGGCTTCTGGGGCTGAAAAACTGTGGGGAAATGGACAGGAACTATGTGCAGAAACTAATGGGAGATAAAGGTTATTTTGGGGAGCTCCCTGGTGGCCTAATGGTTAGGGTTCCAGGCTTTCACGGCTGTGGCCCCGGGGTCCAATCCCTGGTCAGGGAACTGAAATCCTGCAAGCTGCGTGGCGCAGCTGAAAAAAGAAAAAAAAAATTAAAAAGTTATTTTATAAGGTCATCTTGGGGCCAGCTCTCCATCTCAGTGATAAAGGTCACCCTCCTCAACCTGATACAGAGGAGGGGGGATGTTTACGCCACCTTCACAAAGGGAAATCCATGCCTGCTTTTATGCAGATATAAGAACTCTTTCTGCATTTATTGACTCTCAGCTGCCTTCAGCTCTCAATAATCCGTATGCCTAAGTGGCATGTTTTCCGGTCCCATATCCAAGTATGGGGTGGTCCCCTTCACTCTGTTTCTGTAGAGCGGGGGTAAAAGTTAAGCACTAAATCTCATGTATGAGAAGGAATACCATGGCTGTCATTTCTGCACCTGCCTTTGTTTTGATTTCTCTCCTTGTAGGAGGGAGGAGGAGGGGAGGGATGTGAAGATGTGAACTCGCTGATTAAATGGACTTCCCCTTCCTTCCCTTCAAAACAGTCCCCTGGGTTCCACTGGTGTCTTTGGACTGCTTTCATTCACTCGTCACACAGTTCAGACACCTCTGCTTCCTTTGTTTGCTTTTGAGGAGGTCAGAGAGGAAAGAGTTCTCTTCCACACTCTTAGGTTCCTGTCAGGAGGCCTGCGAATTAAGCTGACCAAAGACAGATTTGCTGGAGGAAAAAAAAAAAGTGTCTTCTTATGCCTCTGGGAGCTTACAAAAGAAGTAGCTTGATACATGGTTAAAGCTAGGGGCTTCTATTCAGTATATCTCACTAGCAGGGAAAAGGAAAGGAGGAAGCCTAGATCTCTATGGGAAGAAAATGGGTTGATAAAAGAACAACTGGGAGATAAGAAACTTTGCGATAATCCTTGTTCATGGAGATGGGAGTGGACTTGCAAGCTTCTTCGTGGCCATCAAACGCCCCCAGAGAGGGGATTTATGGTAGGTTGACCCTCAGTCTCCTTGCTAGGTGTAAAAGCCACCCCAAACTGAAGACGTATGGCCGTCTCATTTCCTGGAAGTTTCTGCTTTTGGACAGGTCAGAGAAGGTCCGAGAATGCTTCTTTCTGCATCTGTTGAATTCAAATATCTTCAGTTTAAGATAGTCTTGATACGAATTGTGGGGCTCCCAGTGGGTCCCCAGAGGAGGTGGGTGGTGCCCTGGACAGGGGGCTACGGGGGATACATCTGTACCTAGTGAATAACGCAGGTAGGAATCCTGCCCCCTCCCCACCCCCGCGGCCCCTTCAGTCCCTTAGATCTCATTCCCCTGTGGGAAGAAGGAATTTGACAAACCCCTTGGGGGTGATCTGTAAAATGGGTATATGCTGAAATGTGAAGATTTAAACCTCCTTAGAAAAAGTCATAGGGCAGGATTAAAATGTGGGTTCTATCCATGGATCCCTAGCAACGCATCCTTCTGAGTTTCCTCGCTTCACGAAACCAGCTCGGGCCAGCAAGCCTCTGTAGGGGAAGGAAAAGTTCTTGTTCTCTACCCAGCTTGGGTTTTCTGGCTGGAGCCCTGCAAATTCACAAAAGACAGAGTAATAAGAGAGGAAGCAAAACCATGTCAAAAAACCAGAATTAGCTTCTCCCTACTTATGTCTTGGTTCCCCAAGATCAGAAGCAAATAATGTAGATAAATGGGACCCTGGTTGGGGTTTTCTGTGAGGCTGAATTCAAGCTCAACATTGGCAGAGGCTGCGGGGGGCAGCTGGTGTCCTCTTACAGGAGAGACAGGACGTACCTGGGCTTGCGGCCGTTGAATGGTGTTCCTCAAAGTTGTATTTCTTTTTAAAATTTTATTGGAGTACAGTTGATTTACAATGTAGTGCTAGTTTCAGGTGTACAGCAAAGTGATTCACTTATACATATGCATATGTCCACTCTTTTTCAGATTCTTTTCTCATATAGGTTATTACAGAGTACTGAGTAGAGTTCCCTGTGCTCTACAGCAGGTCCTTGTGGGTTATCTAGTTTATATATAGTCGTGTGTATAAGCCAATCCCAAACTCCTAATTTATCCCTCTCCCCTCCCCACCCCTCCCTTTCCCCTTTGGTAACCCTAAGTTTCTTTTCTATGTCTGTGAGTCTGTTTCTACTTCGTAAATATGTTCATTTGTGTCGTATTTTAGATTGCACATATAAGTGATATCATAGGGTATTTGTCTTTCTCTGGCTTACTTCACTTAGTCTGATCGTCTCTAGGTCCATCCATGTTGCTGCAAATGGCATTATTTCATTCATTTTCAAGGCTGAGTAGTATTCCATTGTATATATGTACCATGTCTTCTTTATCCATTCCTCTGTTGAGGGACACTTAGGTGGCTTCCATGTCTTGGCTATTGTAAACAGTGATGCTATGAACATACGGGTGCACCTGTCTTTTCTAATTATGGTTTTCTCCAGATATATGCCCAGGAGTGGGATTTTATATCCAGAGAAAACCATAATCAAAGTGGTATTTTTAACTCACTGGTCCCAGCGCCTCCGGAGAAGCAGCTCGGGGTGAGGATGGAACATCCCAGGTCCCTCTTTCCAACCGGTTGACCTGTTGCTGTCGGGGGAACTGGAGTCGCCCCAACCTCCCCGGGAACTAGACTGCCTGTCCAGGCTCCCATCTGCCACAACACGGCTCCAGTGATATCTGGGAGCTTTTTATGAGTAGGTGAATGGATCCATTTCTGTTACTGGTACCACAGGCCGGTTTCTTCAGTCCTCTGCTGCTAATGGTGCTGTTTTCACCAATTAAAGAATTCCAGGCACACTTTCTTATCTGCTACAGAAATCACTCCCTCTGCTTGGGGTTTGTTGTGTTTTGTTTGTTTGTTTTTCCTCTGTTGGTTTGGCACATACACCAGCACATATTTTAATGCCACTCTGACTTTCCTTCGTTTTTAACGCTCAGAAATCTGAAGAGACGTAATGCCTTGAATCCTCAGACCCCCGTCTGACCTGCCACGTGAGGGTTTGGAGGCTGTATTCACTCCCCACCCACGTGGAGGCCCTTGGCCTCCGTAATCTGGGATTTCAGAAACAGGATCGTGCACTGATTTTTTTTCACCTATGTTTTTCTTTTCAGTGGTTTTTAAACTTCTGCCGTCCGTCGTGTTCCCGTGTTTACGATCGGTATTTGGCTCTTGGTGTTGGGTTTATGGCTGTCGGCGTTACTCAGAGTCCCGCCAGACTCCCCTGTTCTGTTTCCACCTTTGGTCCCAGCCCAAGGAAGCATTTTCAGAAGAGATGCTATTGGGGAAATAGAATTAAAAATAAAAGCTCTCCTTCAAGGAAGCAGACACACAGGCTACCACGTGGATGGACCTTGAACTCACGATGCTCAGTGAGAGAAGCAGACCCAGAAGGACACACAGTGTGTGATTCCATTGATAGGGAACATCCAGAACAGTCCAAGTCCACAGAGACAGAAAGTGGGTTCGTGGTTACCAGGGCCTGGGGCAGTGGGATGAGGCGTGACTGCTCATGGGGACGGGGTCTCCTTTTGGGGGGATGAAAACATTCTGGAACTAGAGATCCTAGTGATACAACCCTTATGTGCTCAATGCCACTGACTGTCCACTTTAAAAAAGTGAAAATGGTAAATCTTTACATTATGTATATTGGACCACCATAAAAAATTAAAATTAAACACATTAAAAAAAAAAGTTAAAGCACAGAGCAAAATATAAATGAATTCATAAATGACTGTGTAAGACAAAATCTCCTGCCCACCCAGAGAACAGTTTTATCACTGAATAAGCAGAAAACTAGGGTGACCTGCTATCCACAGGCCACCTGCTATGAGATTTCAAAGATGGGAGGAATCTCCCCGTTTATAGGGCTGGGAAGACGGGACCCATCGCACACACGTTAGTTGTCTTTTTTTTTTTTTTTTTTAATATTTATTTATTTATTTGGCTGCACCGGGTCTTAGTTGTGGGATGAGGATCTTAGTTCCCTGACCAGGGATCGAACTCGAGCCCCTTGCAATCGGAACGCGGAGTCTTAACCACTGGACCACCAGGGAAGTCCCACGTTGTTTGTTACAGCATTCTGGGTCACCATAGCAACCTGGATTCCTGCCCGTCTGTAAGGCAGGCTGGCCTTCTGGACTGGATATTGTCAGCAAGGGGTTGGTTTCCTGGGCTGAGAGATGCAGGGTGTGTGGGTTTCCTCTGATTGGTTAGTGGTGAGGTAAGAGGGTGACATTTGGGGAATCTTGTGCTCAGCTTGAAGTTGCCATCCTCCACCAGGGTGGGAGCCTTAGTTCCTGCAGAAGAACTCAAAGATATTGTGATGCATATCCCTTGAGGAGGAACTAGGACCCTGCCCCAAGGCTGCACTGTTGTGTCTTGACGGCTCCTCCCTTGTCCCTACATCCCCGCCGCACCCCCCCACCCCAATTAGCAACTGCATCCGCCCTTTGGAACGCTGGGAAGGTCATGGAGGCTGAAGCCCTCTCCCTACAAACAAGAAAGGGGGTCACAGAAAGGGTTTGTCCTCAGGAGGGCCCCGCAGGGTCCTGCTCCGTTTCAACACGATGTGCATCCCAGGCCTTCCTGGACAATAGTGAAGACCCAAAGAAGGAGCTAGAATGTCTTTGGGCGCTTAGATGCCACTCTTTGGGAGCTTTTATCGCATTTTAAACAAAGAACAATTTCTAGAGAGGGGAGAAGATGAAGGAAAAGTGGTTTCAGCTTTTAGGGGCTGACAACTGTGGAAGGTGAATGTTGGGGCGATTTACGGAAGATGAGGGTGGTTTTAGTCATGTTTCTCCCTTAGCTTCGTGCCTCTCTGGGGTGATAAGAGTGTAGCATCAGCTCATTCTGCCTTTCCTGGTATGAGAGATTCAAAGAGGGGACACTTTCCCCAAGAGAGATGTATGCCCTATTTTCAGGCAAAGGGTGGGAGGCCAGAGAGGTTATTTTTTGGTTTTGTTGTTGTTTGTTTGTTTTGTTTTGTTTTGACCTGCTCTCTTCCTTAACTGCCTGCAGCTCCAAATACTCCTCATGCCAAAGTGGCCTCTTTCAGGGTGATGTACTCTGATCCCCTAGAGAATCAAGGGTTCTCAGTACTCTGATTTAACTGGGTGCTTTGCCAAGAGTGGGCTCCACAGGCCGAGGACAAGAGCTAATCCCAAGGAGGGCAAGGTGAGGCCTGAGCAAAGTGTGATCAAGGAAGCGGCATCCTTTGCAAACATTTCCTCCCATTCCCTAGGTTGCCTTTTGGTTCTGTCAATGGTTTCCTTTGCTGTGGCAAAGCTTTTAAGTTTAGTTAAGTCCCATTTGTTTATTTTTGCTTTTGTTTCACAGTGACAGCGGCTGTTTGGAGATGTGGGGGAATGTTCCTCAAAAAACTAAAACTAGAGCTACCACGTGACCCAGCAATCCCACTCCTGGGCACGTTTCTGGAGAGAACCATAATTGAAAAAGATACATGCACCCCTATTTTCATAGCATCACTATTCACAATAGCCAAGACATAGAAGCCACCTAAGTGTCCATAGACAGAGGAATGGACAAAGAAGATGTGGTACATATGTACAGTGGAATATTACTCAGCCATGAAAAAGAATGAAGTAATGCCCTTTGCAGCAACGTGGGTGCACCCAGTGATGATCATACTAAGTGAAGTAAGTCAGACAAAGACAAATACCATACGATATCACTTATATGTGGGATCTAAAAAATAAAACAAACTAGTGACTATAACAGAAAGGACGTGTACTCACAAATACAGAGAACAAACTAGTGGTTTCCAGGGCAGGCAAGATAGGGGTAGGGGATTAAGAGGTACAGACTCTATGTATAAAATAAGCTACAAGGATATATTGTACAGCACAGGGAATAGAGCCAACATTTTATAATCACTATAAATGGACTACAACCTTTAAAATTGTGAATCATGATGTTGTACACCTGAAACATACAATACAATCAACTGTACCTCAATAAAAAGGAGGGGGGGTCCTGGTCAGGGACCCTCACCTCCTGGAACTGTCGCGGGATTGAATTGGGTCCCCAGGAGCCCGCAGCCCAGGTTGTGCGTTTATTCTCGGTGGAACGTCTTGCAGGTCACAGAAGACGACACCTGCTTCTGCACATTATACAACGCCGGGCTGCACGGGGGCGCCACTCTGACTGTGAACACGCCGCCTCTGACGGACGAGTGTTCCAGGACGTCCTGCCCTTTCATAACCCGGGTGATGTCGCCCCCTGCCGGCTCCTCACATTTCCTATGGTGACACGCATTCGCGTCGCCGGCGGGGCGCTGGGGCCGGTGGGGACGACAGTGCGGATGGGGGTGTCTGTTTTCCCAGGCAAGGAAGGTTCCAGAGCCGAGAACTTCTCCCCTGTCATCTACAACGTCTGTTTCATGAACCGCAGCTGGACGCCGGGCCCGGCCGCCCCTGCACACGTGCGCTGTCACCTTTACAGGTGGGCCTCCCCGGAAGCCGCGCGCCTGGGGGTTCGAGGCCTCGCTGGGGTCGTCATGTTAAATGCTGTCCCATAGTCCAGAAATGTTACCTCAAGGGCCCGGGGTGGGGGGCACCGGTCTAAAATGGCCAAACATCCAGGAAGAAAACACCCATCTCCTTCATCTGGCTAGTGGCTCTAGGTTCTAAAATCCTCCTCTGGTCTGAAAGTGTCAGGAAATTAGTAATTTTATCTTTTTTTTTTTTTTTTTTTACGTTGGAGTTGATTTACAACGTTGTGTTAGTTTCAGGTGTACAGCAAAGTGACTCAGTTATACATACACACATATATATATTCTTTTCAGATTCTTTTCCGTTATAGGTTCTTACAGGATATTGAGTAGAGCTCCCTGTGCTACACAATAGGTCCTTGTTTATCTGTTGTATATATAGGAGTGTGTATCTGTTAATCCCGAACTCCTAATTTATCCCTCCCTCTCCGCTTTCCCCTTTGGTAACCCTAGGTCTGTTTTCTGTGTCTGTGAGTCTATGTCTGTTTTGTAAATAAGTTCATTTGTATTATTTTTTCAATTCCACATGTAAGTGATATCCTATACTGTTTATCTTTCTCTGACTTACTTCACTTAGTATGACCATCTGTAGGTCCATCCTTGTTGCTGCAAATGGCATTATTTCATTCTTTTTTATGGCTGAGTAATATTCCATTGTACAGATGTACCACATCTTCTTTATCCACTGCTCTGTCAAAGGACATTTAGGTTGTTTCCACATCTTGGCTATTGTGAAGAGTGCTACAGTGAACATTGGGGTGTAAGTATCTTTTCCAATTAGTATTTTTGTTTTTTTCAGATAAATACCAGAGTGGGATTGCTGGATCATACGGTAGCTCTATTTTTAGTATTTTTGAGAAACCTCCATCCTGTTCTCCATAGATGCTGCACCAATTCACATTCCCACCAACAGTGCAGGAGGGTTCCCTTTTCTCCACGCCCTCTCCGGCGTCTATTATGTATAGACTTTCTGATGATGGAGCAGTTTTATCCTCAGACTGTGAATGGGATGGGTTTTAGCCACTTCGCTCTATAAGAGGGTGACATTCCTCCCCATTTTGCAATCTCTTTGGTTGCCTTCTGGTTTCATACTGAGTCAATGATAAAATTGTCTCCTTTTCAGACGGGTTTTCTGGGTTGGAGGGATATTTTGTTTTTTAAAAAAAATTTATTTTGGTATATTTTACTATACAGAATTATTTATCTCTTTATCTATTTATTTATTTATTTATTTAGGGCTGTGTTGGGTCTTCGTTGCTGTGCGCAGGCTTTCTCTAGGTGCGGCGAGCAGGGGCTACTCTTTGTTGCGGTGCGCGGGCTTCTCATTGCAGTGGCTTCTCTTGTGGCAGAGCACGGGCTCTAGGCACACAGGCTTCAGTAATTGTAGCACGTGGGCTCAGTAGTTGTGGCGCATGGGCTTCCTTGCTCCACGGCACGTGGGATCTTCCCGGACCAGGGCTCAAACCTGTGTCTCCTGCGTTGGCAGGTGGGTTCTTAACCATTGTGCCACCAGGGAAGGGTTTGATGCGCCCCCCCCACCCCCACAAGAGGATGCACGCTCCTCCCATCTTTCCTTGATGCTCTTTTGGAAATGACAGGCACGGAAACGTGTCCAAGTGTGACTGGTACATCCTTGATTCGGCAGGGACGCATGTGGCATGCCATTTTGATGAGCTAGGCAAATCCCAGAGAACAGACAGTTACTTCTTCCTGGTGAATGGAGCCAGCAATGACATGGACATCCAGGTTTTGGACTTTCCTCCCTTTAAAGCCCCTGAAATGGGTAAGACAATTGCTCCCCTTGTATTCTTCTGCCCCTCTGTGAGCCGTCTGATGGATTGAGTTTTCGTTTGAACCAAGGCTCTGTAGGACCAGGTAATGGGTCCCCAACTGGCCTCAGCAAGATGCAGGATGTAGATTCGGGGTCTGGGAAATATGCAGAGAGGAAGGCAGGGTGTTATAACTTTCCCTTGGGGTGCAATGCGTATGTTTGTGTCATGCATGAAATATGTCAAATTCAATGGATTCTCATTATTTGTGGTAGTGATGTTCTGGAAATTCCCCCTGCAAACCCAGAATTAGCACCAATGGGAAGCACAGGGTTAGCCTCTGGTCACAGCATTTTCATCAGCTTATCTAATGCAGGTATTTTTTCCATAAGGTACATCAAAGTCTTCCTGTGCTTAGGAATGCAAGGGAAGGAAAACCCTCTTCCTCTAACCTCTTAGGTTCTGTGATAGGGGTGTGCAAATTAAGTTGGCAAATGATAACCATAAGAAAAAGATACAAATTTAATTTTAGGTTTTACATGCACAGTGTGTGTGTGTGTGGGTCTATAGAAAAGAAATGACCCCCCCCCCCCCGCGTGAGAAGTGATTAGACTTAGGGACATATATACCATTTTAATAGAGAGTAATAAATTGTGCACACATGAATAAACAAAGGAAAGGGGTTTTGAACAGACGTCTAGACGGGGTAAATATATGTGGAAACTCATGGATGATAAGATAATTTTAGTAAGGTTTGTGCAGACTCATCTTGGGGCTGATTTTCCATCGTTTTCATGGTCATAAAACTTCTCCATGGAACTTCTCATTTCTCAGAAGTTTCTGCTTTTTTCCCAGGTAAGGGAAGCCATGGAATGAGTTCTTTCTGCATCTGTTGATTCTCACTTGCCTTCAGGTCTAAATAACCCCCCTGCCAAAGTGTCCTATTTTGGGGTGTCATTGTGATCCCTTTCCGGAACACCAGCCAGCACTTGAATGCTACACTTGGAGGCAATTTTAGACAGTGACAGGAGGAATGCAAAGCAAAACAGTGCAAAATACACAGCCCTTGACAGACCCCAAAAAGGGCACCTGTTTGCAATGCTGCACCTCAGCTGAGAACACACACGTCCGGGTGACTCACAGTTTTTGCCACGTTTTTTGGCAAATAACTGCCAGAGGACCCAAGGTGTTGGTTTGGGGGTTTCAGAGAAGTTTTAGGGAGTAGGCAAATTTGGAATCTGTGAATAAACAATACGTGCTAGGTAGCAAAGCCACCCTCTCCTGGCTGACCTGTGTCCACCAGACTTGAGGCAGGGAAGGGTCCTGGTGCCCAGGGAGGGGGCATTTTGTTCATGGTGTGATCCAGGGGTCTTTGAGAACTGAGCACAGTAACTGGTGCCTCTGCTCCCTTAGTCTTCCGGGGACCCTCCAGTCCTGAGCTTGGGCGATTGCGCATCAGAATTTCATTTGCATTCCTGCACCAAAGCATGGGGCTTCTGGAAACCATACAGTAAGTCCCCTACATTATGAAACTTCAAGTTGCGAACTTTGAAAGATGCAAATGTGAGTTCGTGTGTCCAATCACATAAGCTAACTCATGCGTCTGGCATTGTCTGTAAGAGTTGGGTCCCTACGCTAACTTTGTTGGACTTAGGAGTGTGCTCTTGGGACAGAACTCATCTGTACGTAGGGGTCTTACTGTACTTCTGGGAGACACTTCATCCTCCACGGCGTCTGGGTCCGGATAAACCATCTGGTGGATTGGTCGGCATGTTTTCCTAAAGCTGGGCACTCCAGGACGACACCAAGTCAAGCTGTTTGGTTGGTCCGTGTAGATGCTGGATACCTTTCGCTCGGGTTGTAGGGTGTCCCAGAGGAGGTGAGGGATGCAGTCGAAGCACGTTTTCCCCTGCCGGCATCTCTGCCTGGGACTCCAGCAATTCTGCACCATGGAAGACAGAGGGCGGGGACCCAACCAGGACAGTTGCGTGGGCCAGCCGTGGAGGGGACAGCCCGAGATGCACACTCAGCTGACCTGAGGTCTTTTGTCCTAGGCTGCGGGCTTTCTTCTCTTTTATGCAAGAAAAAGGAAATGGGAGCAGTTACTATAAAGGTGCTTCCGGTCACTCTCATCCACTTGATTCCTGTGCGTTGCAGATTTAGAATCTGTTTCCCGTTTGCGTTGCTTCTCAGAAAAATATAACCCGCCAGCAGACATCACGACTGAGTACTGTGGATCGTATTACATTATCCGCTGGGATAATCCTGAGATTAGGTTTAGCATGTCGAAGAATAGCGTCTTGTGTTAGGAACTGGACGTGTCGAAGAATAGCGTCTTGTGTTAGGAACTGGACGTGTCGAAGAATAGCGTCTTGTGTTAGGAACTGGACGTGTCGAAGAATAGCGTCTTGTGTTAGGAACTGGACGTGTCGAAGAACAGCGTCTTGTGTTACGAACTGGACGTGTCGAAGAATAGCGTCTTGTGTTAGGAACTGGACGTCCAGAGAAAGGTAAGAACCCCAGACCGTCATGAAGAGCCACGAACTTTCTCTCCTCGTTTTTCTCCCGATTTGGAGTCCAACCCTCACTCAGGAGAAGGTAACTCTTTGCTCCACAGGTTTCTTCTGTGTTTCCCCCTTACCGTCTCTCTGTCCTAAAAATGCTGCTCGTTCCTTTTTGAAGACGTTCACTTGTCTTGTTTTCTTTTGTCACTGAACGACAAAAGACATTGTCGTACCTAGCAAACTGGTTTGCCTCGCCCAAAGATGTAAAGATTGCGCTTTTTTTGCCTTTGATTCTGAGGGTTTTGTACTTTTAGCTCTTACCTTTAGGGTTTTCATGCACACTTGCCTTCTTCAGAAAGCAAGTTCCCTCAGAGCAGCGGCCCTGTCAAAAAAGGCAACGTTTTATTCCTATCCGTATGGAGTGCGTAAAAGAAGTCACTCTTTTGTTGTTGTTGTTTTTTTGTTTTTGCGGTACGCGGGCCTCTCACTGTTGCGGCCTCTCCCGCTGCGGAGCCCAGGCTCCGGACGCGCAGGCTCAGTGGCCGTGGCTCACGGGCCAAGCCGCTCCGCGGCACGTGGGATCTTCCCGGACCGGGGCGCGAACCCACGTCCCCTGCATCGGCAGGTGGACTCTCAACCGCTGCGCCACCAGGGAAGTCACTCTTAAATAGTTGAACTTAGGGACTTTTCTTCCTAAATGAATAGGGGAAAGGAAAGAAGGAAGAAGAGGCTTCAGTGGGGGGCGGGGGGGGGGGGGAAAGGGTTTCTTTCAAACCCGGGTCCATGGCAGTGAAAGCTCCGCCTCCTAACCACTGGCCCGCCAGGGAATTTCCTACAGATGGGTGTCTTTAGGGAAGACAGATGGGTTTCTAGGAGAACAAACGGTGCATAAGAAAGTCTGTGATAATGTTGGTTTATGCCAGTACGAGTGGTACTTTCTTCAAGGCCATGAAACTTCCCTGGAGACAGAATTTATGATGGTTTCAACTCTTTCCTGGGAGTGAAGTCTCCCCAGAGGGAATTTATGGCATGCCTCACTCCCAGAAGTTTTTGCTTTCAGTTTGATAAGAGAAACTCCGAGAAGGCTTTTTTTTTTTTTTTTCCCTGTATCTGTTGAATCCCAAATATCTTCCGCTTAAAATAATTTCATACCCATCCTGGGGTTCCGAGGGGGTTCCCACGTTTGCAGACAATTCTGAGAAGAGAGCCACTTACCATCTTTCCTTTGTTCTGTCTTTACAGGGCAGTCTCTCTAAGAGAGACCCTGTAAGTACCCCTTCCTTTGTCTGCAGCCTCCCTGCTTGGGTCATAGATGCTCAAAGTTGAGCCCTCAGCAGGCAGCAGTCTCAGCTCAGCCCCGGGTCCCACTGAGCCCCTTTAGGGGTCACCGGGCTTTGTCTCCGATGGTGAAGCTGTGATTTCCCGAATGCCTCTGACTCAGCTCAAGGAGCCGGTTGTCACCTACCCCGAGGAGAGACACCTTCTCAGTACACAGTGTAGTGACCTGAAAGCGTCCCCCTAAAAGTCATGTCCACCCAGAACCACAGAATGGGACTTTATTTGGAAGCAGGGTCTTTGCAGATGTGATGAAGTGAAGGATCTGTCCTCTGTGTAGAAAGAATCAGAATAACCCTAACCTCACTTCCCAAGGGCACTGGGGACCCTGCCCGAGATGTGGGCACAGTCGGACAGCTGTGAGACCCAGGTGCAAGACGGCAAAGCCCCTTAGGGCCCCGCCACTGCGGGGGTGGGGGGAATATGGACCGAGGAAGCGGGTCCCATGTGTCCGCCCGGTGTCAGGACGCTCTCCTGCGATGTGCACACCCTCTGCCTCCTCCTTGTTCCCAGCCCGGCGTCTGTCACCAAAGTCCATCACAAGATCCTCTTTTCTTTTAAAGGTTTTCCAAAGAGGAGGAGATGAAAATGAATACCGAATGCCCGATTCTGCCGTGACGGGCGAGCACACCGTCCGCGTGTGGGTGAAGCACGTGTCCTATAAAATCTGGAGCGAATGGAGCTCCACGCAGCATTTCGGTGAGTCTCCCGGGAACACCCGAGGCCACCGATGCCTGGCCAGGAGGGAGGGAAGCAGGGGCCCTTCCTTTGAATCCTACTGCTTGACCCTAACCCTTTATTTATTTTTTTTTTGGGGGGGGGGGCAGTTTCTCTTTTATTTCAAATAGTTTCACCTTCATTAAGAGCTTACAGAACGGTCGGGTATATGCATTATCTCATTTACTCTCTATTTTGCAAGGAGGTAACTGTAAGTGCAATTTTAGTGTTTGTTCTATAAATTAAAAACTTGCACATTAATAATTGAACTGTTAAAAGATTATGTGTTCCTGGAAACCACTCTCCGATGGAATGGTAACAGTACAGAGGTTGGTTGGTAGGACAGAATCTTCTGTGTCTTAGAAGGAGACCCTGCCATTGGATATAGGGCCACACTCATCCAGGAGGACCTCATCTCAGACCCTTCACTGCATCACATCAGCAAAGACCCTGTTTCCAAATAAGGTCCCATTCTCAGGGTATAGGATGGGGCCACATCTTTACGGGGGGTCCACTGAGCCAACTGGAGGGCCCCTCCCAGCAGAGGGGCCCCAGGGTGGGTCCCGCAAGCTCTCTGATTAAACACACCCTCTTCAGCCTGTCCTGCAGCCCTACGCCCCCTCCCATGTTTCTGGGGTCACCCTATGGGGAGGGCCCCTCACAGCTGCAAGCACAAGGACACAAGCTGCTCTGGGTCACTCCTGCCTCAGTCTCACTGGGATGTCTCTGAGGCTCTGGCTGCCGGTCACCCCCCACCCCAGGGATGTCACCCTCGCGGGGTCAGCCAGGGTGTCCCCACTTCTCTCCCCACATGAGGGGCCTCTGACCTCCAGAGTGCCTCCCTCCTTTAGGGGGCCAGGAGGGGTATCACAAAGTGAGTTGCCTGAAAATCTGACAGCTGCCATCTGTCAGCACAGCTGTCTTGGCTCCTGGCAGGAAATGCCAAGGGTTGGCCCCATAAGCTCTAGGTCGGCAGACCCACAGGGCACCTCATGCAGCTTTATGCCTGCCCTGTAGGACCAGCAGAAAACCCACAAGGTTGGGATCCACCCAGTCCCTCCCTCCAGGGCTCCCTTGGGATTCATTAGGAGCCAACAGGGCATGAGCTCTGAGTATGCACCTGCTGAATGCCTAAAAGACATACAGGCCGCCCCACCCCTTCCCCAGAGAGGAGCTACCAAATCCATGTTTGAGCCTCCTTCCCCATAGGCAGTGGGTTCATGGCTTGCAGAAGGGATCCAGGCTACACGAGTCAAGTCAGAGTTCCCCCAGAAAAGCCTCACTTGCAATTAAAACGGAAACAACACACACACACACACACACACGCACACACCTTTCTCTCATCCTTGACATTTCACAATTACACATTCATTCCTTTGGCTATGTAGTTCAGTACTGAAAGTTAATATCCATTGAGAAGGAAGGCATTGTGTGGTATTAGCTGTGCCCTCGTGGAAATGTAAGTGGTGGGTCCTCTCTTGTGAGCAGCAGGGTGGGAAAGATGGGGACAGTGAAAAGGGGCGGGGTGGGGTGGGACAGGATCCCAGAAGAAGCCATTCTTCACTGCCAAGATTCCCACCTTCCTCAGGCCCCTGTGTCTGAAAGTTCTCTCCTCCTCTGCTCAGCCCTGCTTCCCCCACCCCATAGTCTGATAACGGGTTGGCGGCCCATGTGTGCAAACCTGACCACCCGGTCACTCCTGACCCTCTGTGCCTCTGTGCCATCAGGTTTCCCAGAGAAGAACTTCCTTGTGGCCCTGATCGGGCTGGTGGTGAGGGCAGTGGTTTTGTCCAGCATGGGCCTGAAATTCCTCTGTAAAAGGGAACACCCGCCCCCCCCCCCAACAAAAAGAAACTCGAGAACAGCATGACGGAGGCCACACACAAAAGGGCCCACGCCTGTCACCCTGTGCACGCAGAATGGCCAGAAACCCAGATTCAAAAAGCAGATTTGAAGTTGCTTAGGGCGGAGGGAGGGGAATGAGGGCAGGGGGCGGCTGCTAATGGGATGGCCCGTCTGCTGCCAGAGCCCCACACGTGGCCCAATGTCCGCACTGGTTCTCTCCTGATGGCCGGGTCAGGGGGGAGTTTGAGTTTCCTGTGTGCTTGCGGGCTTTACGCTTCCTGAAAAGGCAGTCATTATTTTGTGCCCGAAAGAATAAACTTTAAAAAGAGATTAGGACTGACATAAATACGCTACCGTGGGTAAAACAGATAGCCAGTGGGAACCTGCAGTATAGCACAGGGAGCTCAGCTCGGTGCTCTGTGATGACCTAGGTGGGTGGGATGGGGGACGGGGATGGAAGGAAGGTCCAAGAGGGAGGGGATATAGGTATATATATAGCTGAGTCACTTCACTGTACAGCAGAAACTAACACAGCATGGCAAGGCAATTATACGCCAATAAAAAATGAATAAATTAGTTTATTGATTGAAAAGAAGAGGCTTTCAAGAAAGAGGGAAAGCCAGGGGTCTCTGCAGAGAGCACACGCGTGTCTGGAAGACGGGTCCTGAGGACACTGCCGGGCAAAGTGACTGTGAGCTCAGTACCGGTTAGGGGCTGTCCCTGGTGTCACAGTTCGGAACTACCTGCTGGGTGACCGTCCAAGCACAGGCGATGGAGGCCGGCTATGGTCACAGCCACCACACGGGGGCAGCAGTGAGTGACCCGCCCATTTCCCGGCCCCAGTTTCTCAGCTTCCCAGGCCCAGAGGCGGGTGGTCTCTGGCCCGAGGGGTCGACTCAGGGTGGTGGCATCAGCCCTGGCTGCAGATGCAGTCTCTGTCCCCTTTGCCGGCTGGCTCGCCACATCTGTGCAGGATGTATTGAATGCCAGGTGACCACCTGGCGGGCCTGGTGCGTGGGCATCCCTAGGAGACCACCCAGGCAGGGGGCTGTGGGCGTGTGGAGGAAGGTGGGGGGGGCATCCCATGTCCGCTGCGGACGTCTGTGGACCACTGCATACACAAGGACCAAAATCACTGATGGAGCGTCTTGGGGTTCTCCTATAGCATGCGGCCCTGGGGGACATCTGGAGAGACTTGGGGAGTCCTGGGGTGGCTTGGGAATGTGTAGGGCCCCCAGAGTCTCCGTTTGGGGGGATGAGAGTGCTTTGGAACCAGACAGAGGTGCTGGTTGCACAACATTGTGAATGTGCTAAATGCCCTCAAACTGTGCACTTAGCATGAATTCTGCAGCTCGTGAGTTAAACGTCAGTGAAGCTCTTTTTAAACAGGAAAAGAACGAACACATCATGGGCATCTTCATCTCTGAGACGCCTGCAATCCAGGTGGAGGGATGGGTTTTCGCCGTCTCCTGGGGGGCAGACAGACAGACAGCCTCCGACTTAGGACAGACGGCCCTATCCTTGCTGTCACACTACCACGTGCAGACTTTGCAGCCCTGACCCTCCCCTGTCCGGGTGTGACCTCTTTCCCTTTCAGGGAAAACCGTTTATAATAAATAAAGAAAACGAAAAATCGCCTGGATGTTTATTCACGGATTCGTACGAATGCAATGGTGTGGGCTGTGTAGAAAATATAAGGAGATGTAGATTCATTTCTGCGCCTAAGGAAAGATATTCGTGGTGTATTTTTAGTAAAATTAAAAAGTGACAGGACTGCCCTGGTGGCGCAGTGGTTAAGAATCCGCCTGCCAATGAAGGGGACACGGGTTCGAGCCCTGGTCCGGGAAGATCCCACATGCCGTGGAGCAACTAAGCCCGTGCGCCACAACTACTGAGCCTGCGCTCTAGAGCCCGTGAGCCACAACTACTGAGCCCATGAGCCACAACTACTGAGCCTGCGCTCTAGAGCCTGTGCTCCGCAACAAGAGAAGCCACTGCAGTGAGAAGCCCGCGCACCGCAAGGAAGAGCAGCCCCTGCTCGCCGCAAGCAGAGAAAGCCCGCGAGCAGCAACGAAGACCCAACACAGACAAAAATAAATAATAAATAAATAAATTTATTAAAAAAAAAAAAAGAATGAGCGAAGACACTGAGGAAAATAATCACAAACTGCCCTTCAAGGTGGCCAACACGGGGCACCCCCAAAACTCGATATGAACAACAAAGACACCTATCTCCCTGTGCATCTTCCAGCCACGCGGGGAAGAGGGACTAAGGGGGTACAGACAGGATGAGGATGGAAAACGCCCAGCCGAGGACAGTTCTCTTCGGTGGCGTGTCTCTACAACCCCACATTAAATATCCGGGCTGGGTTCCACCCACACCCAGAAGAGACCCACCTCCCAGGCGGGGCTCGCTCAGGCTGTCGGCCAGGGAAGCAAACAGCAGAGTCGCGCCCCAGGACACAGAGGGAGATGCCCACTCCGATTTCCTGGGACGCCCTGAGCCCAACCGAAGTCAACACTACGAAGAAACGGGCGTTTCACAAAAGGCCGCGGCTGCTGATAAGGAAGATTTCATTTAGAAACTTCCGTGTTTGGGGTTGGGCCAGAGCTAAGAAGGTGCCTCTTTCAAAACATGTGCGGTGCTTCAGAGAAAACAGAAAAGGTGAGGTCTAAGTGGAGGAAACACTCGCTATCGCTGTGGTCGAGGAACCCGTGACCCCAAGATACCCTGTGTCATCACCCCAGAGAGCCTCTGGCCAAGGCGCCACCTGAGACAACCTGGACCTGGAAAGATGGGCTTCTCGTGGGAGCATCAGCTCCGGCTATGGATGGGCTTGGCCCTGGCAGACTCTTCTTTACACGGATGGGTTTACAATAAAAAGCAGAACCTGGCAAGTCAGCCCAAGCCTGGGCTGGCCACCGGCAGGTCCCAGAGGGGACCTGTGCACCAGTGGGACAGGGACCCTATGGGAAAGGTGAGTTTGCTCCCTGGCACGGGGCCGGGGACCCGGGCAGGTTTCAGGAGGCCAGAGGGAGGGGGTAGGGGTGCCTGGTGAGAGGAAAAGAGTGTCATTTTTTATA
>RJWK010030413.1:0-24752 GCA_004363435.1 Platanista minor | reverse complement strand
CAGGTTCTTATTAGTTATCAATTTTATACACATCAGTGTATACATGTCAATCCCAATCGCCCAATTCAGCACACCACCATCCCCACACCACCACGGTTTTCCCCCCTTGGTGTCCATATGTTTGTTCTCTACATCTGTGTCCCAACTTCTGCCCTGCAAACTGGTTCATCTGTACCATTTTTCTAGGTTCCACATACATGTGTTAATATACGATATTTGTTTTTCTCTTTCTGACTTACTTCACTCTGTATGACAGTCTCTAGATCCATCCACGTCTCAACAAATGACTCAATTTCGTTCCTTTTTATGGCTGAGTAATATTCCATTGTATATATGTATCACATCTTCTTTATCCATTCGTCTGTCGATGGGCATTTAGGTTGCTTCCATGACCTGGCTATTGTAAATAGTGCTGCATTGAACATTGGGGTGCATGTGTCTTTTTGAATTATGGTTTTCTCTGGATGTATGCCCAGTAGTGGGATTGCTGGATCATACGGTAATTCTATTTTTAGTTTTTTAAGGAACCTCCATACTGTTCTCCATAGTGGCTGTATCCATTTACATTCCCACCAACAGTGCAAGAGGGTTCCCTTTTCTCCGCACCCTCTCCAGCATTTGTTGTTTTTAGATTTTCTGAGGATGCCCATTCTAACTGGTGTGGGGTGATACCTCATTGCAGTTTTGATTTGCATTTCTCTAATAATTAGTGATGTTGAGCAGCTTTTCATGTGCTTAATGGCCATCCGTATGTCTTCTTCGGAGAAATGTCTATTTAGGTCTTCTGCCCATTTCTGGATTGGGTGGTTTGTTTTTTTAACATTGAGCTGCATGAGCTGTTTATATATTTTGGAGATTAATGCTTTGTCCATTGATCCGTTCGCAAATATTTTCTCCCATTCTGAGAGTTGTCTTTTCGTCTTGTTTATGGTTTCCTTTGCTGTGCAAAAGCTTTTAAGTTTCATTAGGTCCCATTGGTTTATTTTCGTTTTTATTTCCATTACTCTAGGAGGTGGATCAGAAAAGATCTTGCTGTGATTTACGTCAAAGAGTGTTCTTCCTATGTTTTCCTCTAAGAGTTTTATAGTGTCCAGTCTTACATTTAGGTCTCGAATCCATTTTGAGTTTATTTTTGTGTATGGTGTTAGGGAGTGTTCTAATTGCATTCTTTTACATGTACCTGTCCAGTTTTCCCAGCACCACTTATTGAAGAGACTGTCTTTTCTCCATTGTCTATCTTTGCCTCCTTTGTCATAGATTAGTTGACCATAGGTGTGTGGGTTTATCTCTGGGCTTTCTATCCTGTTCCATTGATCTATGTTTCTGTTTTTGTGCCAGTATCATATTGTCTTGATTACTGTAGCTTTGTAGTATAGTGTGAAGTCAGGGAGTCTGATTCCTCCACCTCCGTTTTTTTCCCTCAAGACTGCTTTGGCTATTTTAGGTCTTTTCTGTCTCCATACAAATTTTAAGATGATTTGTTCTAGTTCCATTAAAAAATGCCATTGGTAATTTGACAGGGATTGCATTGAATCTGTAGATTGCTTTGGGTAGTATAGTCATTTTCACAATATTGATTCTTCCAATCCAAGAACGTGGTATATCTCTCCATCTGTGTGTATCATCTTTAATTTCTTTCATCAGTGTCTTATAGTTTTCTGAGTACAGGTCTTTTGTCTCCTTAGGTAGGTTTATTCCTAGGTATTTTATTCTTTTTGTTGCAATGGCAAATGAGAGTGTTTCCATAATTTCTCTTTCAGATCTTTCATCATTAGTGTATAGGAATGCAAAAGATATCTATGCATTAATTTTGTATCCTGCTACTTTACCAGATTCATTGATTAGCTCTAGTAGTTTTCTGGTGGCATTTTTAGGATTCTCTATGTATAGTATCATGTGATCTGCAAACAGTGACAGTGTTACTTCTTCTAGTCCATTTGTATTCCTTTTGTTTCTTTTTCTTCTCTGATTGCTGTGGCTAGGACTTCCTAAACTATGTTGAATAATAGTGGAGAGAGTGGACATCCTTGTCTCATTCCTGTTCTTAGAGGAAATGATTTTAGTTTTTCACCATTGAGAATGATGTTTGCTGTGGGTTTGTCATATATGGCCTTTATTATGTTGAGGGAGGTTCCCTCTGTGCCCACTTTCTGGAGAGTTTTTTTTATCATATATGGGTGTTGAATTTTGTCAAAAGCTTTTTCTGCATCTATTGAAATGATCATATGGGTTTTTTTTTTTTTGGTGGTACGCGGGCCTCTCACTGCTGTGGCCTCTCCCGTTGCGGAGCAAAGGCTCCAGACGCGCAGGCTCAGCAGCCATGGCTCAGCAGCCCAGCTGCTCCGTGGCATGTGGGATCCTCCCGGACCGGGGCATGAACCCATGTCCCCTGCCTCGGCAGGCGGACTATCAACCACTGCGCCACCAAGGAAGCCCGATCATATAGTTTTTGTTCTTCAATTTGTTAATATGGTGTATCACATTGACTGATTTGCGTATATTGAAGGATCCTTGCATCCCTCGGATAAATCCCACTTGATCATTGTGTATGATCCTTTTAATGTATTGTTGGATTCTGTTTGCTAGTATTTTGTTGAGGATTTTTGCATCTATATTCATCAGTGATATTGGTCTGTAATTTTCTTTTTTTTTTTTTATTTTTTATTAAAAAAAATTTTTTTTTGCGGTACGCGGGCCTCTCTGTTGTGGCCTTTCCCAGTCGGGCCTCTCTGTTGTGGCCTTTCCCATTGCAGAGCACAGGCTCCGGATGCGCAGGCTCAGCGGCCATGGCTCACGGGCCCAGCCGCTCCGCGGCGTGTGGGATCTTCCCCGACCGGGGCACGAACCCGTGTCCCCTGCATTGGCAGGCGGACTCTCAAGCACTGTGCCACCTGGGAAGCCCTGTAATTTTCTTTTTTTGTAGTATCTTTGTATGGTTTTGGTATCAGGGTGTTGGTGGCCTCAGAGAATGAGTTTGGAAGTGCTCCTTCCTCTGCAGTTGTTTGGAAGAGTTTGAGAAGGGTGGGTGTTAGCTCTTCTCTAAATGTTTGATAGAATTCACCTGTGAAGCCATGTGGTCCTGGACTTTTGTTTGTTGGAAGATTTTTAATCACAGTTTCAGTTTCATTACTTGTGATTGGTCTGTTCATATTTTCTGTTTCTTCCTGGTTCAGTCTTGGAAGGTTATACCTTTATAAGAATTTGTCCATTTCTTCCCGGTTGCCCATTTTATTGGCCTAGAGTTGCTTGTAGTAGTCTCTTAGGATGCTTTGTATTTCTGTGGTGTCTGTTGTAACTTCTCCTTTTTCATTTCTAATTTTATTGATTTGATTCCTCTCCCTCTTTTACTTGATGAGTCTGGCTAATGGTTTATCAATTTTGTTTATCTTCTCAAAGAACCAGCTTTTAGTTTTATTGATCTTTGCTATTGTTTTCTTTGTTTCTATTTCATTTATTTCTGCTCTGATCTGTTTGATTTCTTTCCTTCTGCTAACTTTGGGTTTTGTTTGTTCTTCTTTCTCTAGTTCCTTTAGGTGTAAGGTTAGATTGTTTATTTGAAATTTTTCTTGTTACTTGCGGTAGGCTTGTATAGCTCTAAACTTCCCTCTTAGAACTGCTTTTGGTGCATCCCTTAGGTTTTGGATCGTCATGTTTTCATTGCCATTTGTCTCTAGGTGTTTTTTGATTTCCTCTTTGATTTCTTCAGTGATCTCTTGGTTATTTAGTAATGTATAGTTTAGCCTCCATGTGTTTGTCTTTTTTACGTTTTTTTCCCCATAATTCATTTCTAATCTAATAGCGTTATGGTCAGAAAAGATGCTATTTTCTTACATTTACTGAGGCTTGATTTGTGACCCAAGATGTGATCTCTCCTGGAGAATGTTCCGTGTGCACTTGAGAAGAAAGTGTAATCTTGCTGTTTTTGATGGAATGCCCTATAAATATCAATTAAATCTATCTGGTCTCTTGTGTCATTTAAAGCTTCTGTTTCCTTATTTATTTTCATTTTGGATGATCTGTCCATCGGTGTAAGTGAGGTGTTAAAGTCCCCCACTATTATTGTGTTACTGTCAATTTCATCTTTTATAGCTGTTAGCAGTTGCCTTATGGATTGAGGTGCTCCTATGTTGGGTTCTTATATATTTATAATTCTTGTATCTTCTTCTTGGATTGATCCCTTGATCATTATGTAGTGTCCTTCCTTGTCTCTTGTAACATTCTTTATTTTAAGGTCTATTTTATCTGATATGAGTATAGCTACTCCAGCTTTCTTTTGATTTCCATTTGCATGGAATATCTTTTTCCATCCCCTCACTTTCAGTCTGTATGTGTCTGTAGGTCTGAAGTGGGTCTCTTGTAGACAGCATATAGATAGATGGGTCTTGTTTTTGTATCCATTCAGCAAGCCTGTGTCTTTTGGTTGGAGCATTTAATCCATTCACGTTTAAGGTAATTATCGATATGTATCTTCCTATGACCATATTCTTAATTGTTTGGGGTTTGTTATTGTAGGTCTTTTCCTTCTCTTGTGTTTCCCACTTAGAGAAGTTCCTTTAGCATTTGTTGTAGAGCTGGTTTGGTGGTGCTGAATTCTCTTAGCTTTTGCTTGTCTTCTCTTAGCTTTTGATTTCTCCATCGAATCTGCATGAGATCCTTGCCAGGTAGAGTAATCTTGGTTGTAGGTTCTTCCTTTTCATCACTTTATGTATGTCATGTCACTCCCTTCTGGCTTGTAGAGTTTCTGTTGAGAAATCAGCTGTTAACCTTACGGGAGTTCCCTTGTATGTTATTTGTCTTTTTTCCCTTGCTGCTTTCAATAATTTTTCTTTGTCTTTAATTTTTGCCAATTTGATTATTGTGTGTCTCCGCGTGTTTCTCCTTGGCTTTATCCCGTATGGGACTCGCTGCGCTTCCTGGATTTGGGTGGCTATTTCCTTTCCCATGTTAGGGAAGTTTTCGAATATAATCTCTGCAAATATTTTCTCTGGTCCTTTCTCTCTCTCTTCTCCTTCTGGGACCCGTATAATGCGAATGTTGTTGTGTTTAATGTTGTCCCAGAGTTCTCTTAGGCTGCCTTCATTTCTTTTCATTCTTTTTTCTTTATTCTGTTCTGCAGCAGTGAATTCCACCATTGTGTCTTCCAGGTCACTTATCCATTCTTCTGCCTCAGTTATTCTGCTATCGATTCCTTCTAGTGTAGTTTTCATTTCAGTTATTGTATTGTTCATCTCTGTTTGTTTGTTCTTTAATTCTTCTAGGTCTTTGTTAAACATTTCTTGCATCTTCTCTATCTTTGCCTCCATTCTTTTTCCAAGGTCCTGGATCATCTTCACTATCATTATTCTGAATTCTTTTTCTGGAAGGTTGCCTATCTCCACTTCATTTAGTTGTTTTTCTGGGGTTTTATCTTGTTCCTTCATCTGGTATATAGCCCTCTGCCTTTTTATCTTGTCTGTCTTTCTGTGAATGTGGTTTTTGTTCCACAGGCTGAAGGATTGTAGTTCTTCTTGCTTCTGCTGTCTGCCCTCTGGTGGATGAGTCTGTCTAAGAGGCTTGATGGGAGAGACTGTTGTTGGGAAGAGCTGACTATTCTTAATTACATCTTTGTATTAATCACATGTGTACAGTTAGTCAGTTATATATCCTGTCACTAAACATATTTTGAGTATTTATGTTGTCCAAGTGCTATGTATGCTGAGAGTACAAGGATAACACCTTGTATTTGATATTTTTTAGGATGTGTAGTCATACTCCCTAATTACACACACACGCACACACACCTCAAGTTCCTGTTATGCTTTAGGTTAAAGTAAAATTACTGCTCCCAGTTAGGTTGGGGGAAAATACGTGTACAAGTTGCATGGAATTATGGAGAGCAGTTTGCTAGCTGTAAGGTAATCCAAAAAAAAAAAAAGAAAAAAAAAAAGGTGAGTGCGTTGGATGATGGGAGAGAGAGTAAAGAAACAGCAGCATCAAATTGGGCAAACCAAAGAAGCTTTCCTGGATAGGAGAAAGAACAGTACAGCAACTAGAATTAAAGATTCAGTATTTTTGCATTGAGAAGCAGAAGAACACTTTATTAAATCTACCTGTGCTTCCTGAATTTCTCATGTCATTCAGTCTTGTACCTTGATACACTGGGATTATGTTATCAGCAAATTTTCTACCTGAGCTTGTCACTTACGGCAACACAGGTATTTCGTTCAACTCGGTTTGTTTAAAACGTGTTATTTATCTTCACTTATGATCATATTAGGGTAGCGATCCTAGCCAACAAGACAGGACATTGAATACCAGCTAAATGCTTCATAACTGTGCCTTATTTGTTTGTCACTTGCCTTTCCTTAGATTCGGGAATACCCCATTGATGTCCAGAGCAACCAGCTTCCCTTCCTGCGGAATCCAGATATCCTGGTGGGAGAAAATGACCTAACTGCCCTTAGCTATCTGCATGAGCCTGCAGTTTTGCATAATTTAAAGGTCCGTTTCCTGGAGTCCAACCATATCTACACTTACTGTGGTAAGTGGGGGTATCTGTTGGCTGTGTGTGTTTGAAAGTGCTTACAATCTTTAGACTTTACGTGTTAAACTCCAGTGGTTAAGAATCCTACTTTCACTCTCATTATAAGTGCCTCTCACCTGAGACCCTTGAAATGTTTGCAGTCAGTGAATGTGGCTTATTTAGGCTGACATACCTCTCTGTGGGAGGATTGGTGTTAATCACAGCTCAAGCAGGGAAGAAATGGGCCACATGTTGTGGCTTGATGGTCAGGCACAGTCCTGGAATCTGTAGGAAAGCAGTAAATCCATCTCTATGTGCTAGCTCAGGCATTTGCTCTCACTGTGGAGCGCACTGATGCAAATGTACAGCTGGCTTGTTTTTATTTTTTATTGACTTCTTATTTTATATTGGAGTATAGGTGATTAATAATGTGTTAGTTTCAGGTGTACAGCAAAGTGATTTAGTTATACATATGTGTGTATCTCTTCTTTTTCAAATTCTTTTCCCCTTTAGGTTGTTACATAGTATTGAGCAGAGTTCCCTGTTCTATAAGTAGGTCCTTGTTTGTTTTCCATTTTAAATATAGCAGTGTGTACCTGTCAATCCCAGACTCCCTGACTATCTCTCCCCACCACACTTCCTCCCGGTAACTGTAAGTTGATTCTCTAAGTCTGTGAGTCTGTTTCTGTTTTGTAAATAACTTCATTTGTACCCTTTTTTTTAAGATACTATGTATAAGTGATATCATATGATATTTGTCTTTCTCTGTCTGACTTACTTCACTCAGTATGACAATCTCTGTGTCCATCCATGTTGCTGCACGTGGCATTATTTCATTCTTTTTAATGGCTGAGTAATATTCCATTGTATATATGTACCACACCTTCTTTACCCATTCTTCTATCGATGGACATTTAGGTTGCTTCCATGTCCTGGCTATCGTAAACAGTGCTGCAGTGAACATTGGGGGTGCATGTTTTTGTTTTCTGCTTGAAAAAGGGCTGCCTTTCTGTCTGACCCTCTCACTTGCCCATGTACAAACATGTGCATGATGAATATTTGTTGAATTCATGATCAGAAACCATGACAAATGCTTTTTTAAATTTTATTTTTTAATTGAAATATAATTGATTTACAATGTTGTGTTAATTTCAATATCCTGGTTTATCCCAGGATATTGAATATAGTTCCCTATGCTATGCAGTAGGACCTTGTTATTTATCCATTCTCTATGTAGTAGTTTGCATCTACTAACCCCAAATTCCCAGTCCATCCCTCCCTAATCCCTTGGCAACTACAAGTCTGTCCTCTACATATCTTTTTCTGTTTCATAGGTAGGTTCATTTGTGCCATATTTTAGATTCCACATATAAGTGATATCATATGGTATTTGTCTTTCTCTTTCTGACTTCACTTAGTATGATAACTCTGTTTGGATCTATGTTGCTGCAAATGGCATTATTTCGTTCTTTTTTATGGCTGAGTAGTATTCATATGTATATACACACACACATACACACACACACACACACACACACATATACATATACACACAGACACACCCCGCATCATCTTTATCCATTCATCTGTTGATGGACATTTAGGTTGTTTCCATGTCTTGGCTATTGTAAATAGTGCTTCTATGAACATAAGGGTGCATGTGTCTTTTTGAATTACAGTTTTGCCTGTATATATGCCCAGGAGTGGGGTTGCAGGATCATGTGGTAATTCTATTTTTAGTTTTCTGGAGAACCTGTTCTCCATAGTGGCTGCACCAACTTACATTCCCACCAACAGTGCAGGAGGGTTCCCTTTTCTCCATACGTCTCCAGCATTTGTTATTAGTAGACTTTTTAATGGTGGCCATTCTGACTGGTGTGAGATGGTACCTCACTGTAGTTTTGATTTGCATTTCTCTCATAATTAGCGATGTTGAGCAGCTTTTCATGTGCCTATTGGTTATCTATATGTCTTCTTTGGTGACATGCCTATTTAGGTCTTCTGCCCATTTTTCAATTGGGTTGTCTGGTTTTTTGTTGTTGAGTTGTATGAGCTGTATGCATATTTTGGAAATTAAGCCCTTGTTGATTGCATTGTTTGCAAGTATTTTCTCCCACTCTGTAGGTCGTCTTTTCTATTTTATGGTTTCCTTTGCTGTGCTTATAAGTTTGATTAGATCCCATTTGTTTATGTTTGTTTATATTTCTATTGTCTTGGGAGACTGACCTAAGAAAACATTGGTATGATTTATGTGCCATGACAAATGCTTTAAAGAAATATCCTAAAATGTCTCCCTCATTTTTCTTGAACTTTCTCAATTTCCCCCATCCCAAATTTTGGCTTCTCGTTTTTAGACTATTGTTACGTGGTATGGTGAAAACAAGAGCCCTATGTATATCGTCATTTGAGGGGCAAAACATTTTAGGATCTGGTTGTAGAGTCAGCTGAGGGCTTCTTTGTGGGGGGTTGTCCCATGTGTACTTCAGTGCCTTGGTCTTATCTGTGATCCTAGGTGAGCCCTCAGGGGGTCAGGGTTCTTTTCATTGTGATATCCCACTTTGGTTTGGAATTGGCCAGCTGGCTGCTAAGTTAGGGTGAGCTTTTATGCCAGATTTTGGGAGCTGGAAATACCATGTTGATTTCAGTGCTTGAGAGAGCTTCCCAAAGCTCCTTTCCCTCAGTTGTTAGTGAGAGTTTTATTTGAAAGAAGCCCTCAGTAAGTGGTTTTTTTCTTTTTTCAAAAAGATTTTTGAAAATCTCCCTTTTTGAACAAAGGGATAAATGACCACCAGCTTCGCTTTTTACAGGCATTCCTTCTAAGAGAGGTCCGGGTGTCTGTATGTATTTATCCGCGCGTACCTTGGCTCTTCCAGCTTCAGCTTTCAGACTGACTGATGTAGCGCAGAATTCTAAGTCATCAGGAAGCACTCTTACCTGCTGTGGAGGGAGCTGAGACATTTTAGGGAAATGTGTGACCTCAGAGTATAATATCAAAATTTGAATGGAATGAACTAGGGTTTTATACAACTCTCAGTAACCAGTAGAACGTGAGAGGCTGTTTTTAAGACGAATGACTTGGAGAATTCTCTTATTAATTGGAGTTCTTCTGGGTTCTGGGCCTTATTTTTCATTCCAGGTTGTATTTTCAGGAAAACTTCCATCTGAAGAGGACTTTGTCTTTTTCCTCTCCTTGCCCTTTCTTCTTTACTTGGGTAATGTGGCTTAATTAAGTTTCATGTTTCTTTCTCTCTCTCTCCCTCTCTCGTATTTTTTCCCCTTTTAATAGACTTCACGTTTTACAGCAATTTTAGGCTGAGAGCAAAACTGAGTGGAAGGTACACAGACTTCCCATATAACCCCTTTCCCAACACATGCAGAGCCTTCCCCACTATCACCATTCTGCTCAAGAGTGAAACATTGTTAAAACTGATGAACCCACAGTGACACATCGCTATCACCCAAAGTCCATAGTTCACATTAGGTCACTCTTGGTGTTGTATGTTCTGCGGGTTTAGACAAATGTATAATGACCTGTAGCCACTGTTATGGTATCATAACAGTAGTTTCACTGCCCTAACAGTCATCTGTGCTCTGCCTGTTCATCCCTCTCTCCCCGCTAACCCCTGGCAACCACTGATTTTTTATACTGTCTCTATAATTTTGCCTTTATAGAATATCATACGGTGTAGTCACAGTGTGTAGCCTTTTCGAATTGGCTTCTTTCACTTAGTAATATGTATTTAAGTTTTCTCCATGTCTTTTCATGTCTTGATGGATCATTTCTTTATAACGCTAATATTCCATTATTCAGTGTACCACAGTTTGTCCATTCACCTACTGTAGAACATCTTCATTGCTTCTGAGTTTTGGCAATTATGAATATAGCTGTTATAAACATCCATGTGCAGGTTTTTGTGTGGATATGTTTTCGACTCCTTTAGCTAAATAGCAAGGAGTGTGATTATTGGATCATATGGTAAGATTATGTTTCGTTTCATAAGAAACTTCCAAAGTGGCTGTGCCCTTTTGCATTACCACCAGTGATGAAATAAGAGTTTCCTTTGCTCCACATCCTCGCCAGCATTTGACATTGCCAGTGTTCTGGATTTTGGCCATGCTAATAGGTATATAGTGGTATCTCATTGGTGTTTCAATCTGCATTTCCCTAATGACTTACGATGTGGAGCATCTTTTCCCATGCTTATTTGCCATCTCTATATCTTCTTTGGTGAGGTGTTTGTTTAGGTGTTTTGCCTGTTTTTTAATTAGATGGTTCATTCCCTTACTGTTGGGTTTTAAGTGTTCTCTGTATATTTTGGGTAACAGTCCTTTATCAGATATGTCTATGGCTTGCCTTCTCATTCTCTTGAGTGTACTTCTTTTCAAACACCAGAAGGGAGCACGATGTAGAAGCTCTCCCATCTTGGCAGTGACCCTTTCCATTCTTGCCTTCTCTTCCCCACGTGACTGGAAAAGCTCACATTTTTTGTACCATCAGTGGTTCCCTTGAGATCCAGAATATGTTAATGTGAAAGAAAAAGGCATGAATTTGTCTTATGTTGAATATTGAATTTGTCTTTTTCTCACTCTTCACATTCTCAAATATCAGTTTACCTTTGCCCTTCCACAAAAGATCTTCAGGGTGAGAGGATCTGCTGACTCTTCATTCAACATCTATTTATTGAGTCCACCATTGAAATATGTCCTTTTGGGGACACAAGATGGGAAAAATAGTGAAGTGAAAGATAATGCATGATATAGTGTGATGTGAGACAGTAAAAGTGGCCAACACTCAGTGCTTACTGTGCAAATCTGAACGGTGTGTATGTTCTCTCTATTAATCATTTCCTCAGGATGACCAGGGAAACGCAATTGTTATCCCCATTTTGCAGTCTAGGAAACTAAGGCACTCAGAGGTTAAGTAATTTGGCAAAGTCACGCAATAATCAGCTGATGCATGGCACAGGGAGATCAGCTCGGTGCTTTGTGACCACCTAGAGGGGTGGGATAGGGAGGGTGGGAGGGAGATGCAAGAGGGAGGGGATATGGGGATATATGTACACATATAGCTGATCCGCTTTGTTACACAGCAGAAACCAACACAACATTGTAAAGCATTTATACTCCAGTAAAGACGTTAAAAAATAAATAAGTAAAAAATAATCGGCTGAGCCAAGATTTGACATTACGATGTGTAAATCGTATTTCCTGTTCACAAGGTGTTTTTTAGTTAAGACAACCCACATACAAATGAGAAATTAATAGTCCCTCTTTCAGATTTTAACTCAGATGTTTTTTTTTTAAGCCTGACACCGGTTGGCAGGGTTAAGTACCCTCTTCTTTCTGATCCTGCAACACTTTGTACATGTCTATTTTATGAATTCAATTTGTTGAGCACTTGTGCATGCGTATTTGTGCACGGCGCGCCCATGCATATGTGCTTATTCCATGATCTAGGGCATTTGGAGTCCTGGCCTGTCGTTCTTTTCTCCATCAGGGCCTAGCAGAGTGCCTGATAAATACACATACATCTAGATTTAGTTGAGTGATTGATTAAGACTCATTCTGTTCCTCTTTCCTTCTTTAGTTCTGATGTATATGAACAGGGGCCTGTGAAGCTCTTGTCAGGAGGCCATCGTGCTCTCAGAATCTGACTGCATTTTCTGTTTGCAGGGATCGTGCTTGTCGCCATTAATCCTTATGAACAGTTGCCAATCTACGGTCAAGATGTCATCTATGCCTACAGTGGCCAAAACATGGGGGATATGGACCCTCACATCTTTGCTGTGGCTGAGGAAGCCTACAAGCAGATGGCCAGGTAAGAATAACCTCAGCCCAGAAGTCCTCCTGGGTAGTCCGAGGGAAGAAAAGGGAGTTTCTGCCTTCTTTGGCTTCTTTTTCTCAGTGATGGAGTGGTGATTCTGGGATTGAGGACGAGTCTTGGGAACCAAACCAGCTCAGGTTCTTTTCTTACCACATTTCCTCATGTCTTCATCTTATTCTTGTGAACCTGAACCTCGGCTTGGAGAACAGTGGCTCCTTAGACTTATTTCAGTTTTGAGCAATGCAGTTAATGCCTAGTGTTTCATCTCTCCTTGACTTTCTTTTGGCCTTCTCCCCTCCAGGTGTAATGAATCCATTTTATACCATCACCATTCATTTTGCAGATCTCACTGAAGGCTCCCTTTTGAAGGAACCAGGACTCTGACAACTTCTTGAGATGCCAGGCATTTGGGGCAGAAATAGAAATTTCAGATTAGCAGTCATGCATCGTGGTTTCGGGTTTTTAGCCTGGAAGTGGAGTTCTGTTTAGGCACTTAAGCAGGTCTGATTTTCGAACTCTGAACGATAGGTGCAGGTCTGTTTCGTCAGAAGGTGGGCTAGGTGAGCATATTGGTCAGGGTTCTGCAGGGCAACAGAACCAATATGGAGTGTGTGTGTGTGTGTGTGTGTGTGTGTGTGTGTGCGCACACGTGCGTGTGTGTGTATGTAAAGAGAGGGATTTTTATTTTAAGGAATTGGCTCATGCAGTTGTGGAGGCTTGGCATGTCCAAAATCTGCAGGGTAGGCTGGCAGGCTGGAGATCCAGGGAAAAAAATACTGCATTTTGAGTCTGAAGGCTTTCTACTAGCAGAATTCTCTTCGGTGGGGATGTCAAATTTTTTTCTCTTATGATCTTCAGCTGCTTGGGTGAGGCCCACCCAAGTCTACTGATGTAAATGTTAATTTCATCTGGAAAAGAACACCTTCATAGCAGTATTCAGACTAACGTTTGACCAAATGTCTGGGAACTGTGGCCTAACCACATTGACACATAAAATTAACCACCACAGTGTTGGTCTTGAACTGTCAAGATACAGTATAGGGGAAGATAGTTTTACCAAAGTTTTGTTGGAAGTGCCTTTTTCCAATTAACAGAAAAATGCTGGATCCTTTCAGCTAAAACTTTTTTGCCGCCTCTAGAGAATATCTTAGAGAGCTAGCAGGAAAGGTAGGAGTCCTTTGTGGGGAGGAGGGCTGCTTAGGCTAATTTAGTGAGAGGAGTGAGAAAGAATCCCACTTAAGGTGGTCTGTGCTTTGGTGGATATCAGAGTGTAATTTTCAGCCCAATGAAAGTTTCCATGAGGAAAGACTGTTATATAAGTTTCCTTACTAATTTATAATGTTTTATTGCTGGCTGTGGAGATCAGTATGTAAGAGGTCTGCTTCCTTATGGATACACAGTGACCGTATTCAATATAAGCAGTGATTGGAGAACAGCAATATAATAAGTAGAATGATCTACAACCATTTTATTTCTCCCAAATGTGATAGATTGTGGAGCTAAAATTGTCATGACCTTTGATCTCTCTGATGCCATAAAACGACCACATACTATGTTCATCTGCTATCAGGGCTTGACCTGGAGTCGCTTAGCTTGGTAAGCTGTTGAGGCACGCACCTCTGGACTGGAGTGTGGTTCAAGGTCAGATCACACGTGGAGAAGGGTGAGGGGCAGCGTGGTGCAGCACACGGCCTCGCTCAGGTGTGTGCACAGTGGAGGGGGACCTGGGATCTGGACAGGCTTCTACGTCTTGGCAGAATCACTTAAGCCAAGTCATCATTTGCTTCATGTGAAGGAGATTATCCTTCCTCCTTTACGGATGGTTTCCTTATGGCTCTAGAATGGAAGGTGAGCATGGCCTGGTTCTGACGACTTCCTACCATGCTAAAAGTTCTGCCAGCTCCCTGAGATCTGTCCTTTCATGGATGTCATTGATGTTTGTTTTTCATCCCATTCTCCTCTGCTAACCAGTTGCACTTAGATGTATCAGAAGTTGCTGTTCTTGATCAGACTTCTTGAGGCTCCCCTACAGCTTTGAGAAACATCTAACCTCCACTTTTATCCATACCACAGATCCTCTTGATTAAACAGCTACATTCCTTTCCGTGCCGGAAGCTGTACTCTTGGGTTATTTCACTTGTTTGGGTCCTTGCTCACACCTGTTAGAGGGAAAGGGCAGGTGTGGGTGTCCAGGGTGGTGGTGATATGATCTTGCCTAGGGTAATGCATTTGATGATTAAGGGGTTTGGATGTTAAAGTTGGACAAGGAGTTGCTTCCTCAAGGATTTTCTTTAAAGTGCTAAGGTTTATGATCGTTTTACCCACTGAGTCCTAGGGTGTAGCCAAATAATTTTGCTGAAATTCTTGTGCAATTTTTGCTCATGAATGTGCATTGGAAGCATAACGCCAGCACACGTGGCCACAGGAGAGAGAGCTATTTTTGTATAAGTTCTGTTGTCAGCAGCTCATGGTTTCTCCTATTGATCTGAGAGGCATATTAGAAGCCCCAGCAGAATCTTTGCAGGGAAAGAGGGAGACCCACTGGTCAGATGCAGGGACGGTTTTTGCTGCATTTCCATTATGGGCCTTCTCTGTCAACTTTGAATACTAGAACACGTTCATTTAACAATACTTACCAACTGTATTGTGCTCTTCCTGACTCATCAGTAGTTTTTGAAATAATTGTTATTTGGATCAAGTAGCCACAGTCTAACACAGTTTGCTTTGAATCTGAGCCTCCATAACCGCTGGGCAAAATAAAGGGTACAAGAAACTAAAGTTAATGACTCCCAGTCTTTGGTGACTCTGAGTCAGTTGGCCTTGGACTCAGCAGTTCTTTCTCTTGCTTCACTGGGGACTGGATTTTCTTTCTTCACGTCATTCACACCGGGACACTCCAATTCTTGATGCTTTGAATGTGTGGGAGGAGTCTGTCAAAGCTCGAAGGGATATATCCAGACCTTCATCCCCATCCTGAGGTTTCCATCCAGAACCTTGTGCTGGATGGAAAGGTTGAGGAGACACAATAACAAGATGATTGGTTCATTGTCCCTATCCCTGTTGACTTCAAGCCTAGGCTTGAGAGTAAATGGAGATTCACAGTGAATAAACAGGCTAAGCTAGTATAAAACATCAAATTCGTGAATTCTGTCTTCCACATAAGAAACTATAGTTCCCATGAGAAAGGAGACTGACCGCTACTTTATTTCTGCTTCTCCCTTGTTCAAGATCCGAAATGCCCATTCCCTCATTTTTACCTCCCCTGATTCCAGCCTCAGCTCCTGTGTTAAGTCATATCAGCCAACGTTTGTGAAGTATCAATTATTTGATAGGCTCCTTCCCGAATGAACACTAAGAAATGTGAGACCACTCCCCACGTCTTAAGGCACCAACAGTCTAGTCTGGTTGGAGAGAGAGAGGACACAGTAGGCCAGAAAGCCTCTAACTGCAGGAAGTGTAAATTGAAGCCATGCTCAAGTGTTGTTTGAATTGAGTTTGGAGATGATTGTCACACCTGGGCCAAGAAAACTGTAGCGTTTAAGCTGGATCTTGATGAATTGGTAGGATACGTAGCGTGAGAAGCAGAACTCTAGGTGGGTGGAGTAGGGTGGTCATTACCCTAACAGCGGGGCATCAGAAAGTACGGTCACAAAGCCCCAGCGACATAGTGCTTCACACCCCCTAGGATGTTTGTCATCAGAAGGACATAACAACAAGAGTTGGCAAAGATGTGGAGAAATTAGAATCCTCATACGCTGCTAGTGGGAACGTAAAATGGTGCAGCTGCTTTGTAAAATAGTCCAGCAGTTCTTCAAAAGGTTAGACAGCGTTACCTCAGGACTCAGCAATTCTACTCTTATGTATGTACCCAAGAGAAATGAAAACATGTTCACCCAGAAACTCATCCACAAACATTCATAGCAGAATTATTCACAGTAGCCAAAAGGTGGGGAAAAAACTAAATATCCATCAACTGACCAATGGATAAATAAAATGTGGTTATAGCCATACAGCGGACTATTATTTGGTACATGAAAAGGAACAAAATACTGATACAGGGATGAACCTTGAAAATATGCTAAGTGAAAGAAGCCAGAAATAAAAGAACCCATACTGTGCGATTCCACGTATATGAAATGTCCAGAGTCGACAAATATATAGAGAGAGGTAGATTAGTATTTGCCTAGGGCTGGAGGTTTGAGGGGAATGGGGAGTGATTGCTGATGAGGATGTCTTGTTTTTTTTAAGTGGTGGCGATGGTGGGGGGCGGGTGATGAAAATTTTCTGCAGCTGATTGTGTGGGTGGGTGCACAGTTCTGCAGATGCCCTGAAACCCACTGAATTGTGTACTTTAAATGGGTGAATTGTGTGTTCGGTGAACTATATCTCAAAAAAGCTATTATTCACAAAAGGCATGGTTAGGGAACCAGCACCCAAGAAAGCTTAACCTATGTGGGAAGTGCGTCTGCTTCGGGGGGGGGTGTGTGTGTGTGGACGGTACAGTTAGAGGCAGGGTGGCCAGACGGTGGAGGCCTCTGAAGGCCGGGGTGAACTTTGGGAGAAAAGTGTGTTCTATTAACTAAGGGTACAGAGATGGTCAGACGACTCTTGGAAACCCTGGATTAATCAAGTGAACCATCTGCCTTCAAGGCAGGGGGCTTCTCAGGGTAGTTATGTTGACATGCATTCTGAGTCTCCACGATGGGGATGCATTATGCTGGGTTTGCAAATCATATTTAGACCCAAAACTGTCTTCAAGGACTTTTTGGGAGATGCTGGCCTAGAGCAATGGAGACATTTTAGAGCTTGTTAGATAAAGAGAGAATATGACACAAGGGATGTTCAAAGACCAATTTTTCTCTGATAGGCCCTATTTCAAAATCGCTTCCTTCTCTCCATATTCCTATACCATTTCCAAGGATGAGAACACCTTCTCATGAGTAGTTTAGATTCTTGTGGAAATACCTTGCCTGTTTCAATGACCTCTGTGTAATGATTGATAGTAGATGCTGAAGCTGGAATTCAGACCTGGTCTCTTTGCCCCAAAGCCCTTTGTACCTGCTGAGAAGCTGTACTCCCTCCATCACTGGTGCCTGTCGACTGGCCTCAGGTAGTCTTCCCAAAACAGAGCAAACTCTGGTCCTCAGGGCCATGAGGACCAAAGGATAGACCTTTTGCCTTAATGTTTCAAAAGTGTCTAAATTCCAGAGTGAGATTACAGTTTTGGTGTATTTTCTAGCTCTGCTGGTAGGAGTGGGCCACCTTATTGTGCTCCTCAGGTCTGATCCTTTTTTTTTTTTTTTTAGCTTTTGTGTTCTTTCCTGAAAGAGAGTGGGGACACTGCAGAGCAAATTCATTTGCTCGGGTAGCCAAGGTAATAGAGCACACATATTTCTATCTGGCTCTGCTGTGCTGCTGAGCTATGACTAATAATGAAAGATGGGACCGCTCCTGTTCGGGGTCCCGGGGAGGGGAAGTGCAGCTCGGCCCACCTGTGGCAGCTGATTGAAACCTGCCCCCCCACCGTGGGAGTGCTCCAGGAGAAATCCTGACTGTGGAGATGTGTTGCAGAAGGGAGAGAGGTAATGAGAAAGTTCTTCATTTTCCATCTTCGGAGGTAAAAAAAAAATATATATATATATATATGTGTGTGTGTGTGTGTGTGTGTATATATATATACACACACACACACACACACACACATATATATATATATATATACACACACACACAGAATTGACAACTTTATCTTCCTGGTCATTGGGGTGGCATACTCTGGGATAGACAAGAACGGACTCAGGAGATTTCAGGATCTCTTTTGGGCTGCAGACTCTATGGAATTTGGATCTTTGGGAAAATAATTTTTAAAAAGAACTGCACATAGGTGACCGAAATTCACACTTTGCTTTGAGATCAAGTTTTAACTAGAATGATGTCAGTTTCTTCCTTCCTTTTTGATGTAAGGTAGTTTATTATTCTGGGTTGTAGAGTTCAGGGAAGTTTGGGATGTGAAGTACTTTCTGATTGAGCCTCCTGTTTTCAGTGTTGAGAGCAGAGCCAGGTTTTGTTTCTCTGTAAGATGTTTGCTGTACGGGAGTGTCCAGGGGTCTGTCCCTGGCGATGTCTCTCCCACCTACTGTGTGTCCATGCACAAACCCTTTGGGGCCTGTGGTTCTCAGTGAGTCCACACTTTAAGGAGAATAGTGGCATCACCTCAGAGAGGGATTTGGACCTGCGAGAGGTCATGAGGAACCTTGAAAACCCGTTGAGTGCTATAAAAATTGGGGGAGCTGATGTTAAAGCTGACGGACAGCTTTCTTGGCTGTCGTTGAATACAACAAGTGACGGCATCACTGGGGAGGTCAGTGGTTAGGGAGCAGCGACTTCCTGGATTTTTACAGTAAAGTCTGAAGCTGTGACTTCATTCAGCCCTGACTTTTGGATGCAGTTTTGTTTTCCTTCCCATTCATTATGGTTTCAAGTCAGGACTAGGTTGCTTTAGGACAAGGTATAGGAGATGTTCAAGATGTCTGAACCCAGGAATGACTTTGTCTCCTCTCTGCCATTATCTCTTATTTCTCGAACATGCCCTGGGTGGTTAGTTCCCTTTGTTCAGATTCTCCCCAGGGTGCTGTCTTCCCCAGGCTCTTCTCCTGCACTTAACTCCTCCCGGCTTCCCTCGTCTCCTCTCCATGCCCCCCTGCTCAGCCATGCCTGTACACCCCTCTCCCTCCCCACGGGGTGCCCCAGCACCGAGGTCGATAGCGTCATTTGATCCTTTATAATCTCTTAGACTGTATAGTTTCTTTATATTTCTACCTACCCTGTTTAAAATTCTAGTTATATTATTTAGATTTGAGTGTAGGGGAAAGTTAAATATGCAGTGAATGTGGCTAATTATGACATCCCTGTGTTAAAAGAAATTGATGGTAAGTGTATATTGTCATCTCCTTTTAAAATTGTGAGTTTAGAAAAGAATAGGACTGGACCATTTCCTTTGTCTAACTTCTGTGACACTGCAGAGGTCATGAATGTTACTAATAGTCAAGTCCCAGATCAAAAATCATAGAGCTGAAAGATACTTCATTTTGTTAGTAACCACTTTTTTTTTTCATCTTTATTGGAGTATAATTGCTTTACAATGGTGTGTTAGTTTCTGCTTTATAACAAAGTGTATCAGTTATACATATACATATGTTCCCATATCTCCTCCCTCTTGCGTCTCCCTCCCTCCCACCCTCCCTATCCCACCCATCCAGGTGATCTCCCTGTGCTATGCGGCTGCTTCCCACTAGTAACCACTTTTTATCTTACCTGGGGAATGACATCATGTTAGGAAAGGGCCTGCAGTCATTTGGTAGGAACTGGCTAAGCTGTAGGGACGCTGTAGACCGCGTCCCAGCAACTGGTCTTTTGGGTGCTGCTTGACCATTCCCAGTCCACGTAGCTCTGTCTCTCAAGAGTGTTCCATTTTTAACGGCTTTCATTGTCGGGAATTTCTCCATCACGCAGCACTCCACTCGTCTCCAGCTGCCTTCACCCGTGGCTCTGAGCTCTGTCCTGAGCAGCTACACAGGACAGTGAGCATTTCCTTACGCGTGGCAGCCCCCTCCCCGACTCTGGCTGAGCATCCTGGCTCCCACAGCCATTCCTTCTGAGTATAGCTTTCAGCCCCTCTCCCACTGTGGGTCGCCCCTGGACTCCATCTGGTCTTTCTCTCTGATATCCGTGGTCTCTGAATGTGGTCTGCCAGGTGAGGCGAAGAGCTCCTCCTTACAGAGAGTTTCTGTTACAGAGCCGACAATTGCACTGACTTGGCGGGCATTTCATATTGCTGATTTTTACTAAGTTTGCAAGCTGTCAAATTCCTATTTCCCCTCCCCCTGCCCACATATGCACAAGAATTATTTTATTACCGCTGTAACGAGGTTTAATTGACTAGCAATAAGCTGCACCTATTGAAAGTGCAGTGACATTAAATTGCACATACAGTTTGACAGATTTTGACATATGCGTACACCCACAAAACCATCACCATGATCCAGATAATGAATATTCCCTTAACTTCGAAAAGTTTCCTTGTGTTTCTTTGAAATCCACCCCTCCACCACCAGGTAACCACTGATCTACTTTCTGTCACTATAAAGTCAAGCTCCTTTTAAGATATGTTTCCCTCATTCTGCAACTTGCACCATTGATTTTTATATGCTGAGCAGGATTCACAGTTACCTGTATTAAATTTCACCTTTTGTCCCTGTGTTCCAATATTCCAGGGTATCTCTTTGAATCTTGATTTTTGCATTTGATATTGTAAGTCTCCCTGGCTTGATGCATGTGCAAATTTTCACAGATCTTTTGCTTCCGCCCTTATCTTATCAATGAGGAGGTGTTAACCCGGCTGGATTCCTCTAACATGCTGAGAGCGGTTCTTTTACTAAGAACTGATAATTTAATCTAATAGAAATAAAAACTTAGGTCCTTACCTGTATTTTAAATCATGTTAAAACCTGTGCACACCAGGTTGGTCAGGCGTGATTTTCAGGGGCTCATGTCTGAGGAGGTGGGCACGCCAGACCCCAGTTAGCAGCCCCGCCCCACTGCTTCCTTCCCGTGTCTCACCTGGTCACGTTCTTTCACCTAAGGTTCCTCCATTTCCTCAGCTGAAGCAAAGAGGATGCGTGTGTGTACTTCCATCCTCGGGTTATTGTAAGAAGTAACCGGCCCCTGAGCAGCCGTCCCGCACTGGGCAGGACCCAGTGGACGCGCTCTCGAGCTTCCCCCCCCGCCCCCCCACCCCGCCCCCGCCGCGTTCTCGTCACCCAGCCTGGTTCTGCTGTCAGAGTCACACTCGTCACCTCACACGGGCTGCTTTCAGAATTCATAGTGGTGCTGACATGTGAATAAGGTTTCGTTTTACACGGTGTCTGAAATAATTTTCCGTGAAGAAAAGCTGGTAAAATATGAAGCCTAGCAGGATGAAATGACATTTCTGTTTACATCATGATAATGCCTTCACACCATGTTAGCTACTCTTTTTGTAACTGCGCATCTTTACATTTATATGCCGAAAGACAGAGTGGCCTTGGACCTCATGTGCTCATTTGCCCAAGTTTAGTAGGAGAGGAAGGTGCCGTAAAGTGCAGCGGCTCGGCGTCCAGGGACAGGACTGCCTTGGCTCTCAGAACAGAGGGGCCCTGTGACCTTAGCAAGCCACTTAGCCTTATTTTGCATCAGTGCCTGCATCTTTAACATGGGGATAAATAGTGTCTAAATCACCAGATTGTTAGAATTAAATTAGTTGATAAATGAAACGTGCTTAGAACGATTTCTGGCACAGAGTAAGTGTTCAGTAAGTGATACAGTGGTGGTGGTGATAATCTGGTGATAAATAATACTGATGATCTGATAAGTAATGTCATTATCATTGCATAGTGTCCAAAGGAAAGAAGTGCTGGAAGGAGACATCAGGGCTGAGCAGGGTTCCCTTTGTAGGTCGCCCTCAAAGAACAGATGGTCCTTCAGGCCCAAGGGGATAGTAGAAGGCTGGCCATTCCACGTGATTAGCGATAAGTTCCTTTGGACTTATAGGCTTGCGTTTGAAATTAGAACTACAGAAGTTTATAGGTTGTTGCTAATCTGTCTAGAGGAAATACAGCATCAGTGGCACTATGTCTAAACCTATTTTTTGTCATATACAGAAAAACCAACAGCTTTGAGTTTTGAACTTGAAGTTGCACTGTGACTCGCTCAGCAGCTCCTAGAACAGTGTTAGAACGTGGACACCACTGCCCTTCGGTGATGGAAGCTGTAAGCTTTAAGCAAAAGGAAAGTAATACAATACACTGCAGGAACCAAGTGCTTAGTCGATTGCTTTTATAGGCAGTTGCTTGAGAGACAGCCTGCCTGATATCACTAACTGAGCATGTGGTGGAGGCCGGAAAACAGCTTTTCCCAAATGGATGGAAGTGAGACTCGGTCACTTCTGGTCCCTGCGGGGGGTGCATCAGTTGGTTAGAGCGACAGTCTGCTGGGGCACATTGGTTTTTGGAAGATTCACTGGCATGTGGGAAGAAAATATTAGAACTTTATTTTTCACAATCTTTTAAAGTTTAAAATTCTGTTGGTGTATCTCTTATAGTATGCGCAGTGTATTAGTACAGTAGCACAGAAAGTAATTTATGAATACATATTTCAGGGGGAGCTTGCTCACAGTTTTCCTAATAGATAGGGGAAAAGAGAGGACTAGTTTCATGTCCAGGGCAGTGTCTACACCCATAAAAGCAGTTGTCTTTGTGGACTAGTTCATGGTCACCAGAGGAAATCTGTCCCCTGGCCCCCTAGTTCTTACCGGTGTGCTACAATGGAAAGAAGGTGAGAGAGGGTGGCTGGCTCAGTGCAAGCCATCCCCATCATAGGAGACATATAAGGAAAACATGGCTGTTATTCCTCTATCAGTGTCACTTTCCTAGACTGAGTTAAAGAGCACTGCTCTTTTAGTAGCCTTCTGATTACATCAGAACATAGGTTCTTATGTAACAGTGGACAGTGTTTTGTCTCAAAAAAGAAAAAGAAGAAAGCCTTGGGGAGGTCCTTTATAATGGAGATAAATTGTTAGAATTGAATTTTAGTGCTGGCCTTGCCCATGGAGGGAGTAAGCAGAGGGTGCCCCAGACGGCTCCATTACAGAACCATGAAAGCAGGGAATCCCTGCTTTACTGAACCAGAATTTCAAGGGCGAAACCAAATTATCTCTTTAAAAAAGCTCTACAACTGATTCAGAAAGGAGCAAGTCTTTGGACAAGCGTTTGGGAAACTTTCAGAATAGATGAGTCTCTATGATTTGGGGGATTCAGAGCTGGTGCTCACAAAAAGAATCCGTGTCACAAGCTTTGTCTGCTCAGTCTTTAAGCTCTGCTTGGTTGCTTTTAGCATCTCAGTATGAATTAAGGCTCTGAGAGTGAACTTTGATCAAGGAAAGAAGTTACAGAATTTGAAAGCCTGTTAGAAGGTAGAGAATCCTCCAAATATAGCAGATGCCTAGCTTTTCCTGCCGTGATTCCCAACCCTGGCTGCACAGGAGAATCACTAGGAAGGTTCCAAACTACCCATGGCCAGGCCTCACTCCCAGAGGTTGAGTTACTCAGATGGTGCTCAGGTGGTGATATAAACGCTTCCACGGGCTGTCTTAGTGAGGCAGGGTTGAGAACTTTGCTGAAACCACCTGTGTAACTCAGGTGGTCCACCTGGTCCTTGTCAACAGCAGAGTGTTGGGAAGTGAAGGGACTCTTCTGTTCACGGGTAACGTTGTAGAAAGCCTGCAGGCCATGCAGCACGTCCAGGAGAAGGCCCTGTGTTTATGTCCTTTAGAAGCACGGTGGACAGATTTAAAAGCAAATGCTTTTTGAGTCCACCTGGCTCCTGTCCCCATCATAGATCAATGATTTTGGAAGCCAGAGGAGGGGCACCTACAGCCAAAAGATGATGGAAATTAATTCGGTCCTCTGTATTCCCAGAACGAGAGAACAAAATGCCTCATGATCAATGACCTGCTTTTAAAAAGGTGTCCCTTTTGGTCAAAAAGGGAATTAACGTTCTTCAGAAGGGCAAGTACCAAGAGTACTTAGAAGTGTGGGGTGTCTTTTTAGAAAATGCCGTGTAGGGCTTCCCTGGTGGCACAGTGGTTAAGAATCCGCCTGCCAGTGCAGGGCACATGAGTTCGAGCCCTGGTCCGGGAGGATCCCACATGCCACGGAGCAAATAAGCCTGTGCGCCACAGCTACTGAGCCTGCCCTCTAGAGCCCGCGAGCCACAGCTACTGAGCCTGCATGCCACAACTACCGAAGCCCACGTGCCTAGAGCCCGTGCTCCACAACGAGAGAAGCCACCACAGTGAGAAGCCTGTGCACCTCAACGAAGAGTAGCCCCTGCTTGTGGCAACTAGAGAAAGCCCACGTGCAGCAGTGAAGACCCAATGCAGCCAAAAATAAAATAAATAAGATAAATAACTTTTAGAAAAAGAAGAAAATGCCTTGTACCTAGTAGGAGAGGGATGAGGAGCAGGGGGACATCCTAGTATCCAGCAGCTTCCGATTAGTTATCCTTAGTAGCTAGCGGTACTGTACCCCTAATCGTGTGGTTACTGAGAGGTTATTGGGGGCCTGTTAATATAGGTGTGTGAACTGTGTGGAGTCTAGCTGCGTTTAGCTTAAATGTGGAGCGCCAGTCTTTTTTTTTTTTTAACATCTTTTTTGGAGTATAATTGCTTTACAATGGTGTTAGTTTCTGCTTTATAACAAAGTGAATCAATTATACATATACTTATGTTCCCATATCTCCTCCCTCTTGCGTCTCCCTCCTTCCCACCCTCCCCATCCCACCCATGCAGGTGATCACAAAGCCCTGAGCTGATCTCCCTGTGCTATGCGG
>RJWK010030412.1:11145-24852 GCA_004363435.1 Platanista minor | reverse complement strand
CAAGAGAAGCCCCTTGCTGACAGTGTTACGCAGGAGCGGCAACGTAGTTAAAGATCACCGCGTGCTCTGCAGTTAAGAACCGAGAAGCATATCTGTATGTGCTGCTATAGAAAGAGTCACAAGATACCCTACGTGGGGAAAAATCCCAAGAAGCAGAATACAGTATAAAATATACTGCTAATGTCTTTTTAAAACAGGAGATGTATATGTATATAGGCTTGCCCATGTATAAAATAACCACATTAAGGATACCCAAGAAGCTGGTGAGGGTTTGCTTCTGGGGGTGGGGAACTGCAGCATAGGGTGAGTGAGGTAAAAGGGAGACTCTTCATAGTATATTCTTTTGTATGTTTGAATGTCTTACCAGGTGCCTGTATTACTTATTCATTAAAAAAAGACAGTTTGTCTAAATTGCGGTCACCCTGGCCGCCATGTGGAGAAAGAGTGAGCACAGAAGCAGAGGACTGGCTAGTAGGCTCTGGCCGTGGTCCAGTTGAGAGGTGCTGGTGGCATCACCTAGGGAGTTGGTGATGGGGTTCCAGACAAGCTGGAGGATTCGTGATGCACTTTAGAGGCAGAGCCAGCTGGACACGACAGTCCAGAGGAAAGCTGTGTGCACTATAGGTGAGAACTGGGCCTACCTGACTCTGTCTGCCTTCTCTGACATCTTTGCGGAAGGAAGGGTTCTTGGGCTCCTTCCAGGTGCTGAAAGCCTCAGAATTCCTGAGAATGTTGAATCCATCACAATATGGAGGACATAGTTATGGACATGTGCCCCTTTCACATCCTCATGCAACTGTTACAAACGAGTTTTAATGACCATCAAAACAAAGTTATGCTGAAGAAGCCCGCCCATTTCTCAATGGAGCTTGCTTTCTTTGCAGAGAGATGCCAAAGGCCAATACCTGTTTGACCTTCTTTGCCACCACCTGAATCTGCTTGAGAAAGACTATTTTGGGATCCGCTTTGTGGACCCTGATAAGCAGCGGGTAAGTCAATATTCAAAGCACAGATGGAGGAGAGGGTTGGTCAGTAAGCCTGAGGCCCTGAACTGTCTGTCACTGATGTTCAGAGTTCAGCCACAGGAGTCGGGGACCAACCGGACCCTGCAGTTCGGTGTCATCTCTTCAGATCATATTGTGAGACCTGGAAGACCCCGTAGCAGAGCTCAGCTGGAGTGGTCCATCGTTTTTTAGATGCTGAAATGGCAGCCTCGAGAGCTGAAGTGATTTGCCCAAAGCTGCCCAGTTAGAGTCAGGGCAGCTGGGCAGGTGTTGTGGTCTCAGAGCCCAGGTCACAGGCTGAGGCTCTCCTGCCCCTCTCTAGTAAATGGGCTGATTCACCTTGTTCTGGTTAGGAAGGGTCTCACCTAAGTGCCACCACACCCCAATCCGGGCAGGACAGAGATGGAGCCGAACTGACATGGGCTTTTCAGCCCTTTGCAACTCCTGCCATTCTTCTTCTGCTCTACACAATGTGGGTGGCTCTCCAGACACAAGGCATTGACAAGGACTGTGATATTCCAGACAGATACAGGAACAAGGCCCCTGACTACCCCTCCAGCTTCGTCTCCACCCTGCCGTGGCCCCACCAGACGACGCTGTGGCTCTCCACACACATCGGTCTTCTCCTCTTCAGAGTCTTCACCTGTACTGTTCTCCTCTGGAGCATCGCTTCCCCTTTCCACACTTCTCTACCCTCCACACTTTCCTTCTGGCTAACTCCTTCTCACATGTAAGGTCTCAGCTTAGGCTTTGACTTCTTCCCGGAAGCCTTCCCTAACCCCTCCTCTGACTGAGGGGCCCCTCTGATGTGCCCCCATGTGCCCTGTTCTACCCCTGTTGGAGTATAACTTATTATTACACCATATGCTGGTATTGCCTGTTTGATTACCTGTGTTCCTTGCAAGAATATGAGTTCCGTGAGGGCATGGACTTTATCTCATTCATCACTGTAACCCATGGAACTAGCACAGGGCCTAGAATGCAGTGGATGCTCAATAAATATCTGCTGAAGGAATGATGAGTGGGTGAGTTAGTGGGTTATAGTGCCATGTTCCTGCCCTCCACTTGCCCAGCTACCCTTCAGGCCCACACCTGCAGTTCCTATAACTTCCGTCCATCAGCCCTTTGCTCGGTGTGGGGAGGTTCTCTCTGGCATCCCCACCGAAGTGGGAAAGTATGCAGGAGCATTCAGGCCTCGCTGCCTCCCTTCCCCACGCCCACTGTCGTCTGCCATCCTCCGAAAGCACTGTCACCACGAGCCCCAGAGGGCCCCCCTTTCATGGGTCCACTCATTTTTTTCATAGCTCCAAACATGAGCTCCATCTCTGTTACCACTGGGTACCTTGGAGCCCCGGTGGGCGCAGCCTCCCAGCAGTGCCCAGGACCACAGGTAACTCCCTCTCCAGGCCAGAATCAGGTGGTATTTTTTGTTTCATTCATTCATTCATTCATTCATTCATTATTTGGCTGCGTCAGGTCTTCATTGCTGCTCCCAGGCTTTATCTAGTTGCAGCGAGCGGGGGCTACTCTTCGTTGCAGTGCGCGGGCTTCTCATTGCAGTGGCTTCTCTTGTTGTGGAGCACAGGCTCTAGACGCACAGGCTTCAGTAGTTGCAGCACATGGGCCCAGTAGTTGTGGCTCGGGGGCTCTAGAGCACAGACTTGGTAGTTGTGGCACACGGGCTTAGTTGCTCTGCAGCATGTGGGATCTTCCCGGACCAGGGCTCGAACCCACGTCCCCTGCATTGGCAGGCGGATTCTTAACCACTGCACCACCACAGAAGTCCCCAGGTGTTGTTTTGTTGTTTGATGCTCTTAGCCGCTGTGTCTCCAGGTCACATTTAGGGTTTTATGCTGAAGACTTGAGCTATAGGAAAGAAGCCAAAGCCTGAATCTGTTTCCTTTGACAAGCCCTGCCCCACTTTGCTGCCGTGTTTCATTCCTCCTGGCTCAGCAGAATTTTGAGCATCACCCGTGTTTGAGGAGTGTTGAGGTCAGCCCCTCAACCCTATAAAGGCCCCACTGTCTTGGCATAAATGCTATCCTTAGCTCTGGACGATAGTATAAGAGCGCCCAAAGTGCCATGACACCAGGAAGCTACATGTCCTCACATGCTCTAGGTGTCCATTCACTCTGTAATGGTAGACTCTTAGACTGTTTTTACAAAGGGATTTTGTCGATGTAGTTTGTTTATTTTGGGGAGTCAGAGCTGTTTCTCCTTAAGAAGGAAGACCAGTTACCCAAGGTCTCTTCATCTCCCAAAGACAGTGGCATATGAAGAAAAAAGGGTAAAACGTACCCTGTTCATTATTTTTTAGTTGGATCAGCATGTGCTTGAGGAGGATAAGAGAGTATGTTGAGATGACAAAGATTAAAAGCCAAAGGACACAGAGAAAAATAAGGAAATGGGGAAAAGGGGAAATAAACTTTCATGGAGTGACTCCTTTGTGCCAGGCTCCACGCTGGGCACAAACCTAGATCTTTCAGCCTATGGGCGTTGAGTGATGAGGTGTATCAGGCATGAAGCTAAGAGCTTCACATGTGTTATTCGATCCTTACCGTGAATGAGATGAGTATCCGCAGTCATACCATCCATTCTCCAGATGAGTGGACGGTCTTGGACAGGTTATGTAACTTGCCCAAGGCAAGTGGCAAAGCCTGTCTCCTGCTCAGACCTGCCTGATGCCAGAGCCTGTGTGGTTTCTGGGGGTTCCATGCTGAATTCATACCCTATATAGCCTCTAAAGTGACATGATTCTGCTTTTACTGAGGGTTTAAGGAGAGCAGGGAGGCTTGAGAGGGTACCTGAGAGCTGTGGGGAAATGGACCTGTAAAGAATTGTCCTAGATCTACTGATCACGATAGAGATGGAGGAGATGAGCTCGCTGCTCCCCTCCCCCGCCCAGGCCTCTTCCCCTGAGCACCAGGGCGGCAGAGCCCAGTGCTCACATCCATCCCATCATCGCTTGCTCTGCAGGGGTCTCCATGGGGTCTGGGATTTCTCTGGTCCCTCCTGGAGCTGCCCTCACTCCCCTTCCCCTGTTCCTGACTCAGGCCCTGGTCTCAGACTATTCTCACCCTCTCCTTCAAGCCCCCAGAGTGTGAAGATTGGACCACCTCGGCTCCTTCACCCAAATGCAGGAGGAAGGTCCACTCTCTGAACCTTCTCCTGACCCCTCCTCCCCAATCCAATGTTATCAGTTTGCTGGTGACTCTGGGACCCAGATATAGGCAGACAGCTGTAAAAGGTAACTCTGGCCATCACCATATTTGGGGGATCCTGTCAAGATTTCTCTACCAGACCTTCTCTTGGACAAGCTTTCCACCTTCTTTCCACCTGCTCCCAGTCTCCCCCAGCCTCACTCCTTTCTGGAGCTCGCACTCCAGTACAAACTAAAGTCTTCTCTCCAGCTATTGCCAAGGGGAATAGCCTTTTGTCACTCAGCCTCTCTGCCTTCTGCTGATAATGGATCTATCATTGCGCTTAGCTTCTATCTATCTTCTTTTATTTATTTTAATCTATCGGTCCAGTGCCTCAGGGCATTTACTTTTCTGCGTCCCCGACACTTGCTGTGTTCTGCTCACTGTCCACAGTTCCGGTGCGCTCTGCACAGACAGGCCTCCTCCTCCCTCATAGGCATGGCCTGGAGCCCCGGTTGTTTCCGTGCAGTTTCATCTCCTGCCTTTGCTTCCCTGTGAAGCCAAGCCACGGTGGGCCTTGTAATGTGAGAAGGACCTCTTAACCACACTGAGTGGCTATAATGAGTTGCCAGCCTCGTGGGAACTCAGATCAGAGGAAGCAAGAGAGCAGGATGTCAGCCCAGATGACCCATGTGGAGCTGACGGAAGAACTGGCTCTTGGTGGGTCCATTAACTGTGTGACCCACGGCCCAGCCCAGAAGGTGAGAGCTGGGCATCGAGGGAGGCCAGGATGCGTCTGCGCGGCCCTGCCTGCTTTCCTGCCAGAGGGAGGACGCTGCCAGACGTTTTACTAAATAGAAGTAGTCAGAAAAGAGGGAGGTGTGGACCTGGTTCCTTCTCCTGTTCTACAGCTGCACATGGAACGCTGAGCTGGGCACCAGTGATACAGTGGTAAACAAGACAGAGTTTTCTGCCCTCACAGAGCAGTGGTTTTAAGCTACTTCCAGACAATCAAGCCCGAAATATCAGCAATTCTAGCTCTCTGCAAATTATCAAGGTTCCCAATTATCATAAAAGCAACAAACGTCAATAGTGCATTTTATAAGGCATCCATGCAGAAGTGGGAAACTGATATGGAACGTTCTCGTTGCTTCCTTTCCCAAACGTTAAGTACCACGGGAAAAAATGCATTGCTACTATGTCCTGCCTCTGTGAAAGTCCAGGGAAAACAGGATACTACACATTGGTTGTGGTTAGTTATCTTATGAGACTTAGATTTTAAACATCCCTGGATGCCAAGGAATCCTGAGTATGTATTCCCTAACACAAGGGTTGGCAATGCGTTGCTCAAACAAAGATGAAATATACACCAGCCATCCCTGCCTTCTCAACATTTATGAAATTCCACCTGCCAGAGCTTCCTAGAGCTGCTACCAATAGCCTCTGTGTGTCATCCTGTCCCCACTGCATAACACAAACACAACCCATTAAAGGGAGTATATCCCTACTAAAGCCAGGTGGGGCTCTGTCCCCATCACACATACGTGCATTCATTTGTGCCTACTGGCACGCCAGAAACATGGCTTGGAACTCTGGCGCCCTATGTTGGAAGGCGGCATTGTCAGGGAAGCCCAGAAATGGCATCTGAAGCTGGATCTCTTCCCCCCTTCACAGCTGGTTCCATGGGGAGCCTATTTCAGAAAATCATATCACTCTGTACTCTCCAAGCCTACATATCACAAGCTTCTGAGCTGCTTTCACCCTGGGCTACAATCTGTCTAGTTTTTTAAATTGAATAAAACAAGTTATATTTGACACTGCTTCTCATTAGGGCTTTCTTGTTCTGTGTTCTCTGTTTCAGCATTGGTTGGAGTTTACAAAGTCTGTGGTGAAGCAGTTGAGATGTAAGTATTGTCCATGAAAAGACGGAAGCCTCACCCCTGGGGGAGGGTGGGAGGAAACCTCCCACTTGCAGTGAGTCTTGGGAATTTTCCACTGTTCTAAGTGTAAGTTGGCCCTAAACATGTGAAGATTTTCTTCAGATGGTTCAGAGACCTGTGCATCCCAGTGGGGCGGGGAGCCCAGTCATCTTCCTGGGAAGGGCTTCCTGATGGGCACCTATTTTTCTCTGCAGCCCAGCCTCCATTCACCATGTGTTTCCGTGTGAAGTTTTACCCTGCAGACCCTGCTGCCCTGAAAGAAGAAATAACCAGGTAAGGCTGAGCCCATGTCCCTCAGCCTCTAAGACTTGTTGGAGAGGATAGGAAAGAGGGACTGTAACTTCCTAGATCCTCTACTTTGGAAGCTCCCAACTCTGATAGGCAAGGAATTCTTCCTAAATATAGCCTTACTTCTATATTTCATTTCCACGTGCTCTCTTTGCTCATCCCCTCAGCAGGATTGCAATGGAGTGAGCTTCTTTCCTTCAAGAATACTTCATCTTAAACTGGCCATCTGCAAAGGGGTCTGGAGTGATGAATTAATCAAAAGCGTTTTTTCTTTTACCAATGATGTGGCCACCATGGATGTTTTTGGAGATGGCCGTGTTGCTGCTTATTTGGGGGCTTGAAATAGACTCCAGCAGCCTAATGTACTTGGGAAATGGCAAAGCAGGACACTGAAAAACAAGCTGGGAAACACTGAAGATTTTAAATCCAAGTGGGTGACCTCCCATGTGATTATGGATCAGCCCGTGATAAACTCTTCATTGTGGGGATCGTGTTCTGTGGCAGGCAGCTACGTGGAATGAATCCTGTCTCATCCAGCCCCACTTGGGGATGAGAAAGAACCTCTGTGGCCACACCAGCCTACAAGAGGGTCAATGAATTGGAGCTTCAAAGCTCCCCCAAGGGTTTTGTGTATCTAAGCCAAATTCACTCCAAAAGTCTGACCTCAGAGATTTAGAACTCTCTGAACTGGGATCCTTAATTTTTATATTGAAAGGTGTAACTTGGACATTACAAAAACCTTGATGTTACCTTGTAAAGGGTGGAGCCCTAGGTGAAGAGACGATGCCAGGGAATCCTAGAGCCGAGGAAGAGACAGCTCTGCCATCTCTGCCCCCGCTCCCTAAAGCCTTAGAGACAGCAAAGATTGGGACGAGGCCATTGCCAGTGTAGAGACTGCTTGTCCTCTAAGGCCTTGAGATCTATTTCTAGATCCTGAACTCCACATGAGCCCCAGTGGAGGCTGAGGGGAATCTTGCGAAGGAATCAAAAGGATCAGGAAGGTTGTTTCCTCCAGGTGCTCTGAGCGCACCCGCCACCCACTTTAAAGCACTGAGGACAGTGAAGTGTGTAGTTACAACCAAGTCTCGTGCTGCTTACTGGGCACATGGAAACTGTAGGCTCTGGTCATCCATGTGGAGGTGGATGTGGCCCCTACTTTGCCTGTGAAAACCAAGCTCATCCATATTAATGAGCAATCCTGTAGCTTTAGGCAGGAGAGTGAGGGTAGAACCACTGTGTTTAACAAGTTAAACAGAGAGGAGTTTTGGTAAAGCACTAGCCTGCCCTGCTCATGACTTCCAGAGTGCTTGGCACAGTTCTGTACCTGCCCCTCCTTCCCCGCTTCCCTCCCCCTCCCCCCTTTCCTTTCCTCTCTCCCTCCCCGCCTTTCCTCCCGAAAGAGGTGATGATGCCAGGGCAGACCCAGAAGTCCACGCTCCTGTCCACATGTCAGGGCAGATTTAACACATCTTTGTTGAGAGCCTAGCACCTAGCCTCCTAACACCTCGCATCAGGATCACCTTTTCTGCACCTCACCGGACCAACAGTAAGGATGAGAGGGTTTGGTCTAACAACGCAGAGGGCTGCCAGTGAGAGCACGACAGACACATGGCTTTCTGATTTGATTAAAGGACAGAAATACATAGTTCCCTTGGCCCTTAGGAGGAGGTCTTTTTTTTTTTTTTTTTAAGATCTTTTTGATGTGTGGACCATTTTTAAAGTCTTTATTAAATTTGTTACAGTATTGCTTCTGTTTTACGTGTTGGTTTTTTGGCTGTGAGGCATGTGGGATCTTAGCTCCCTGACCAAACCCACACCCCCTGCATTGGAAGGCAAAGTCTAAACCACTGGACCGCCAGGGAAGTCCCAGGAGGAGGTCTTAACAATACAATTTTCTAAAACAAATGCCACTACATGATACTAATGTACAGACCCTCCTACCCAAGCAGCAGATGATGTCTTGGCTATGTGGACTTGGACATAAAATATTTAACTTCTCTGACCTTCAGATCCCTTATTTATAAAATGAGGAGAGTAATAGGTACCTCCCAGCTTTGTTGGGAGGATTAACCACTACACGGGGTCTTGTACTTCTTAATACACCCCCAGGGAGCCTGGCACTGAGCAAAGGCTCACTGTTTACTGCCAGGTCGATTACATGGTCTGTGGACCTCAAGGGCTCTCTGCATGGGGCACGAGTACAGTTGGTTCTGGCTTTTCTCCCTTGTTTATGTGATAATCCCCACTCCTCTTCTGTCCTAGCTAGAGTCCTAACACTTAAGCAGCTAACTTGTGAGGACTGGGAAAGCCATGGCCAGGCCTCTCTCCAAGTCAGCAAACTTCAAAGACACTGGCAAGCATGTGAGCTCCTGCCCCTTCCGCATGCAACTGTGCCCACCACCCTCTACTATTTTCCCCTTGCTCTCTGCCCCACCAGCCTTCCTTCCCTAGAGTGCATTTTTCCCAGCGTTGTCAGGTGTGTGGACCTCAGGGTGCCTGGGCCTGGTTTGGAGTCTTTGTGCCTCCCCCTCCCTGAGGCGTTCTGTGGAGGCCCTGGGCTTCGCTGCGTCTTCCTCCTCATGCACATCCCTGCTGCTCTTAAAAGAGTGGGTACCTGCCCCAGCCTCATTCAATACCCATAATTCATTACTGGCTTAGAGCTCTCCACCCCACCTTCCTGCCAAACTAATTTAGCTGTCAGTGTGTTTTTTTCCTGGCAATATCAGTCCTAAATTTCGCCGCCGTCTCAGCTACTCCCATAAAGCCAGTCTGAGAGGAGGGGATGAAGAAGAACTGTGCTTCAATTTATCTCTTGGACTCTTCCCAGATGATAAATTTAGTTGCCAAATCCTGGTTAATCTCTTTTGTCTTTTTTTTTTTTTTTTTTTTGCGGTACGCGGGCCTCTCACTGCTGTGGCCTCTCCCGTTGCGGAGCACAGGCTCCAGACGCGCAGGCTCAGCGGCCATGGCTCACGGGCCCAGCCACTCCGCGGCATGTGGGATCTTCCCGGACCGGGGCACCAACCCGCATCCCCTACATCGGCAGGCGGACTCTCAACCACTGCGCCACCAGGGAAGCCCTCTTTTGTCATTTTTAAAATAAATAAATAGATTTTCTTGTCTGAGCTAGAGACAAGGCAGAGAAAATGGGGATTAAGCACCAGATTTAGCTTTTAACAAGGGCTGCAGGTGTTCGAACTCATTGAAACATCAAGTAATAGAAGGAAACTGAGTGTACATGGGGCCCCAACTCCCAAGGAAACAAACTACCTGACACATGTTTGAGCAGGTGCTCAAAAAATGTTAATAGACTTTTCAGGTCATTTATTTTTTTTTTAAAAAGTTAATAGAGATTATAGGTAATGTATTCCATCAGTGAACATCACTTGAGCCTAGCTTAGGCTAAGATGGGTTGGCAAACTTTTTCTGTGAAAGACCAGATAGTAAGTATTTTAGGCTTTGTGGGCCATATGGTCTCTGTCGCAACTAATCTGTTCTGCCATTGTAATGCGAAAGCAGCCACAGTCAGTACATACATGAATGAGCATGGCTGTGTTCCAATAAAATGTTATTTTATCTCACTGGGGACTCTGGTGGCAGGTTTAGTGTGCCAATCCTGGGAGAAGGAATCAAAGAGATCTGAGTTCAAATCCCAGGTCGTTCTTTAACTAGATATGTGACAAGGCAAGCAACAATATCTCTGATCACTCCCTTTCCTCATGTATGAGACAGGGATAAAAACAGTAGTCACCTCACAGAATTGCTGAAAGAGGGCATGTTAAACAGTACAGCGTGTGGCACACAGCATGCACTCAGTAAATCACTGCTATATTGTGTCTCTCCCCACTGGAATGTAAGCTCCATAAGAGTAGGGACTCTGCTTTGTTCTCTGCTGTACTCCCAGCACCTGTGGCTGTGCCTGGCACATGTGTGTGCTCAGAACTAGATGGATAGATGGATGGAAGGTTGGATGGACGGATGGAGGGATGTTGAATAGATGGATGGATGGATGGATGGGTTGGTGGTTGGATGGATAGATGGATGGATGGATGAATGAGTGGATGGATGGGTGGGAGGGAGGGTGAATAGGCACAGGATGTATAGGCTCTCTAGAAGAATATTAAAAGTGACAAAACATAATCTCTAACTCCAAGGAGCCTGCAGTCTAGTGTGGGAGAGAAGACATACTAAACATGATCATAGTTAGGAAAAGGGATGGCAGAAAATAGAGGAAACCAGGGGCAAAGAATCTAATGAAGGGAAGACAGGGCCAAAGGATCTTCTGGAAGAAACTCTTCAGGAGCTGCCAGTGCTTTCCAGAGTTCAGAACCTTTAACTGTGGAAATATCTCTGGATTCATCCCCACCCTCTGATATCAGAAATCAGAATGCCAAAGCCAGTTCCTTGGATGTACATGTTCCAGAAATACATAGGTTTTTCTTGGTCATCTTTTTTTTTTTTTTTTTTAAACCCTTAAGAATCTCTCTCTCTTTTTTTTTTTTTTTTTTTTGGCTGCGTAGGGTCTCTGTTGCCACGTGCGGGGTTTCTCTAGTTGTGGCGAGTGGGGGCTACTCTTCATTGTGGCGTGCGGGCTTCTCATTGCAGTGGCTTCTCTTGCTGTGGAGCACGGGCTCCAGAGCGCAGGCTCAGTAGTTGTGGTGCACCGGCTTAGTTGCTCCGCAGCATGTGGGATCTTTCCAGACCAGGGCTCGAACCCGTGTCCCCTGCACTGGCGGGTGGATTCTCAACCACTGCGCCACCAGGGAAGCCCTCCTGGGTCGTCTTTTAGGCTCTCACACATTCTGCCTTTGGATGGTCCTCCATCAATTTAGGACAACCTGGCATTTAAACAAAAATGGAGATGAGGTAAAGCCTCTTTGAAGCCAGAAGGAGATAGGCAAAGTTTAACCAAAAAAGTGGCCTAAAGAGAAAGCTTTTTGTCTTAAATCTGGTCTAAAGCTGATTTCTTTTTCATTCCAGTGAGAATTTCTCTCTGATGACAAAGAGTTCCCCCGACTTCATTTAGGACCCTTTTCTCCCTGACCATAGCTCACTGAATTACCACGCGGGTTCTGTTTCCTCAGCTATAAAATGCGAGAGTTAGGCTCTGTAACTCCTACTATGAGGGTCTGAGACTGGGTAGCCCAACCAGCCTGCTCATTATGAGCTGCTCATTATAAGCAGGCTGATCCCTTGCCTGGCAACACAGTGGCCCTGATGACAATGCCTCAGGCAACAAGAGTCTTCCTTAGGCCCTTATGTCACAGGGGAAAACATGCCAGGGCCTCTTGGGATTAGGTCTAAGGATGCTATGAGTCATGTGAGATGTATGTTCATGACCAACAACACTGAGTCATTGGTTACCTCCTTAAATGAACAAAACACAAAGCTTGATGGAAGCTGCTGTGGAAGAAAAGGGAGGGGGACCCCTAGTGTCACTCTCTCCCTTGAAGCTGTCAGTTGATTCTTTCATGAGCTCATCTCATCCTCTGCAGACTGTGGTGTGTTTCTTTAGGATGTTGGCTTGCCCCTCCATCCCCTCCCCCTCCAGTTGCCGCGCCATTGCTTGACAGTGTTCCCACAGCCTTACCCTTGACCTCCCTGTAGCTGTTCTACCTTCTGAAGTCTGAAGGAACCCCGCCCAGCAGCGGAAAGCCTTGTTTCCCTTCCAGCTCACCTAAGGCACCTGTCATGCACCTATTCGTGGTTCTCACTGTGAGGAGGCGCGTGTCCCCCTTGGAGGGCAGATCAGAAGCTCTAGAGGAGCCTTTTCAAACCCAGCAGCACCCATACACAGACTCTCACATGCTCCTCCCCAGGGCGGGGTGGGTGTTCTCCTCACCACCACATTGAGGATCACTATCCAGAGCCTTTGAAATATCTCCTTCAGTCCAGTACGTGCAGTCCCTGAATTTTGGACACAGACAAGCAGAGAGGTGTGGGAGGAGTGATGCATGAACTCAGGCCCCGGGAGTGATCTGTAAGTAAGAGGCCAAAGGCTTGCTGCTACATCCTGCCAAAGCTGGCAGAAGGTGGGAGTTGAAGCAGTGAGAGGCAGAGAAGCGCTGCCCCCTTCCTTCCGCACACCTGTGGCATTTCATCGTGGGAAGCAGAGTGAAGACAAGCTTGATCTGGTAGATCCAACTTAAAAAATTACTACTCATTGCACGATGTCTTTTTCCTTCAGTTTTCCTTGGGGCCGAGTGGGAGTGGTTGGGATAAGAAGGGGAGTTCTTATTAACTTCCGGACCACAGTAGTCACCTTCCCTTTGGTTTGAGGAGGGCATTCCATCCTGATGTGGTTAGAAGGATGCTTGCGAATTTTCTTAGGACAGTGCTTCATAAATTTTAATCTATGTACAGATCACCTGGGGATCTTGTTAAAATGATTCAGTAGGTCTCAGATGGGCCTAATTCTCCATTTCCAACAAGCTCCCAGATGCTGCTGATACCCCCGTTATGTGGGCCACACTTTGAATAGCAAAGCTTTAGGAGAAAAGAAGGTTTGATTGCTCCTGACTTGAATCACCAAGCCCCGAGCTCTCAGAGTCACGTGCTGGTGCCCCTCCTCACCCCAGAAGTTGTGCTGTCACTGGTCCTCTTTCTTTTGAGCATTTTCACATGATCAAGTGGGCATGGAATCCTCTGTTTTATTCTTCAGCCTGAAAACAGAAGCAGTAGAAACATCTCTAGTTGTCCCGGGAGTGCCTAATTTCTTTTTGGTTCAAACTGATGGAATTTAAGGGAATTTTACCATATTCCCATTACTCCTGTGAGGATGCTGTAGTTATCTATGGCTGTTTAACAAAATGCCACAAAACTTCACTTAAAATAAAAGTATTTCTCATCTCTGAGTGTCTGTGGGTCAGCAATTCAGGAGCGGCTTAGCTGGGTGCTTCTGGCTCAGGGTCTCTCCTGGGATTGCAGCCAAGCGGTTGGCTGGGCCTGTGGTCATCTGAAGCCTTGACTGGAGGATTCACTTCCAAGATGGTGTACTCACATGGCTGTTGGCAGAAAGCTTCAGTTCCTTGCTAGCTGTTGGCAAAATGCCTCAGTTCCTCGCCATGTGGACCTTTCTATAGGGCTGATTAAGTGTCCTCGAGCAGAGTGAGTGATCCAAGAGAAGGAGAGCACGAGGAGGAAGCTGCAGGGACACTATGACCTAGTCTCAGATGTCAGACACTAACTACCACTCCTGCTTTAGTCTGCTTGTTAGAAGCCAGCCACTGAGTCTAACCCACACTCAAACTGAGTGAATTAAGCTCTACCTCTGGAAATGAGAAGCATCAAGGAATTTGTGAACTTTTTTTTTTTTTTTTTTTTTTTTTTTTTTTT
>RJWK010030412.1:0-11045 GCA_004363435.1 Platanista minor | reverse complement strand
GCTCTTCTCAGGGCACCTGTGAGGTTATGAACATCAGAGACCCCACTCCTTGTAAAGACCTTTCAGAATGGAACGTCAACAGGTCCATTCCGTGGCAACAGAGTCCACCCAATTACTTGTGAAACTACAAAGCAGTTATAGTGCAAAGAGGGTAGAATAACACAGTGATGAAGAACCAACCTCAGTCCTGAATTTGAATCCTGGTTCTGCCGCTCACCAGTTATGTGCCCATGAGAAAATCACTTAAGCCTCAGTTTTATCTTTAAAAAGGGAGATAATAACAATATATATCTCAAAGTGGTATGTGAAAATTAGATGAGACGCTGATGTCAAGTGTGTAAGTCCTGGACTGGGAAATAGTAAGTGCTTAATACACATCAGCTACTATTAGCTGTTCTTGATAGCCTGCTTCCACCTGAGGTGAGAGCTTCCTATGGTTGAAGAAATATTAGCCACAAGTTTCTGCATTTCCTTCACCGGTGCCTCTTCTTACACCTTATTCAAATTCTGAGAGGTCTGGTTGACCTCTGCCCATAATAAGGGCATATGCCCATTCCACATATGGACAGATTGACTTGGCAAGCCAAGGCAGAACTCTCCCCAGGGCTAGTTCCTTCACCACCTCTCTGCTGCTCAAGAGGCAACATCAGCGAGGGTCCAAGGCGGAGAGACGCCCCATCAGCCCCTCTCTCATGACACAGGTTTCTTTCTCGGCACTGAATTGAGCGGGGCCGGCTCCTTCCAAATCCCAGCACTGGGGGATGATGCTTTTAACCAGGAGGTGCCATTTCTGTTTTGAGCTACAGAAGGAAACTGACAGGTCGTTTTGAATTGAACTTCAAAATCAGTTCAGGGCAAAGTGCTTGAAAGAGTCTTCAGGGAAATGAAAAATGTTATTTGTTCTGCGGTATGTTTTGAGATTTTTGTTTTAATATAGTAAAAGTGTCCTGACAGAGATTTTGATAGGCTTATATTACATATTTATGTCTTTAAAGCAATCAAAGAAATCCTTTATAGTTCATTTTCTGTTTTCTCTGCAGGTATTTAGTCTTCCTGCAGATCAAAAGGGATCTGTACCACGGCCGCCTCCTCTGTAAAACATCAGATGCTGCCTTGTTAGCAGCTTATATCCTTCAAGGTAATGACTTTTGACAGGATAAATTTGCTTTTCATGCTAAGTACTGATTACATTATTTCAGTTACCACAGATGACTACTTCTTGGATATAAACAGTATCTAACTTGAAACAGAGCCCGAGTTAAAGGACTTTTTGCCTGGACTCCCTGGAACCAGGAAGCTCTGACCATGCAACCTTAAATTGTTTGTACCTAAAGTCTTTCTGGCAGCCCCTTCAGACTCTGTTCGGGGGGGGGGCGGGGGGGTGTGGCTTTCCTTGCACCCTTGGTTGATAAAGTTATCGAGACTCTGGAGAGTAATCCATATCAGCTTTTTCCTGTCTTTTTATTCAAATCTCAAAGATGTGAAGCACCTTGGAATTCTGGTATCTGTTTCAGAGACCTTTCCATTCAGAGTGCTCTAAGTTAAAAATGTTTCCAAGTAACAAACCCATTTTCTAACATGCAAAGAAGGCAGAGCTGGGGTTGTACTCAGCCAATACCCAGACTGGCGGTTTTTGCAAAACAGTGGGAAAGGTACGTACTCTTCGTATGTGATCCTTTCTCCTTTCATGAAATGCAGGGGACTTCTAAGTCTTCTAAGTTCGTAGACTTCTCTTAGTCCTTTGGCCTGAAGCTGTCACTGGGTTATTTTGGACCATAGCACTAAAATCATGAAGTTTCTATCAAAGAATCTGAATTCATAATCAGAAATCTGTGAACTCCAGGAAGCTATTTTGTGAACAGAACCTAAAAAAATGCTTGCCAATAAGAAGCTAAAGTTCTTCCGGCAAAAAAAAAATATCACAGCTGCGTTAAGAATGTAAAAGTCAGCCTATTGCAACTTTGACTTCTGAGACTCCTGTTTTAAAAAACCTCCTAAGGGCTTCCCTGGTGGCGCAGTGGTTGAGAGTCTGCCTGCCGATGCAGGGGACACAGGTTCGTGCCCTGGTCCGGGAAGATCCCACATGCCGCGGAGCGGCTGGGCCCGTGAGCCATGGCCGCTGAGCCTGCGTGTCCGGAGCCTGTGCTCCACAACAGTGAGAGGCCCGCATACTGCAAAAAAATAAATAAATAACTTAAAAACCTCCTACGCTTGAAGTCTAGAAGGTACTTGCCAACTTTAAGGTACCCAAAGGTACTCCTTTTGGGCCTCTCACTGTTGCGGCCTCTCCCGTTGCGGAGCACAGGCTCCGGACGCACAGGCCCAGCGGCCATGGCTCACGGGTCCAGCCGCTCTGCGGCATGTGGGATCTTCCCGGACCGGGGCACGAACCCGTGTCCCCTGCATCGACAGGCGGACTCTCAACCACTGCGCCACCAGGGAAGCCCGCTCCTTTCCTTTTTAAAGGAAAACCTGGTCCCATCTAAGTGAAATTTTAAACTCTAGTTTTACCCTGACAACCATCTTGAAATTTTTTTTTTTTTTAATTTAAAGAAGTTATTGATATCCAACATTGATGTTTCCCATTTGGAGCTTTCTAAGTAAAATCATAATAAATGACTCCATGGCTCAAGATCACTTCAGACTTTAAGCCCAGGGAAGCCTTTAGTCTCTTGCTAAATGATAGAAATTCCCGAGTAGTTTGGAAGGCACGATGAGGAGACCTGTGCCACAGAACAATATTCAGTCGTGAAAAAAGGGCACATTTTCCTCTTAATATTTACTCCCCGCTCAAGACTTCTCACCTGCACTGGTTGTGGTTCTCACTAGGGGAGGAGAAAAGACAACCACAAAGCAGCTGAACTTCTTAACATCCTTCCTCCTGACACACACAGTGTTCCCTGTGGAATGCTGCATGTGGAGAAGGCTGGATTCTGACCTGGGAACACATTGTGGGGAGTAGCATGGGCCCACTGGCCGCCCCAGATCTGAGATCTCAGCAGCTTTGGGGATGGACTCTCTCTGTGAATCTGCAGGACGAGAAATCCCCACCCCCTGCTGGGAACTGAGAAGTCAGCCTTGAGACCTGGTGCTCCTGAACTCAGCGGCACTTTCTGCTTACAGCCAGTCTTCCCAATCTGCAGCCCTCTCCAGGGGGCCTGGCACCTGTTCAGCCCTCAGTGAATATTTATTCAAATGTATTCACTTGATCTGATTTGATTGGGACTGAGGGTTGAGTTCTGAGTTTGGGTCATGGCTCATTCATCATTTTGCTGTGTCCCTGCTAAAATCCTGAAAACGAGATTTAGACTTTGGATGTGGCTCAGGCCCAAAAGCTTCTGTCTTTCTGATCAAGCTCACAGTTTCCAGTGCTGCCACAAAGAGCATTGCTCTCAGGCTCTCTTCTGGGAGCCTGTGGGCCATGGTGCCGGCTTCTGCTCTTTTATTGCAAATTTACATGTGGTGACCTCAGAACGCAGGGTCAGCTCTACCGTCTCTACTTGGCCTTGATATCAACTCAGTGTGCACACCTGGGAAAACAAAGGTGGGCCTGCTCCTGAGGAACATGCCCTCTGCCCGACTCACAACCGTGCTCCGGATCCACTGTTTTTTGCAAATCTGGTGCAGACTTTGGCTTTTGCTCTCTGTGTTAATCTCTTGTTGCTTTGCCAGTGATGATTTACCTATCTCCACAATTGTTTTCCTCTGCTTTCCTTTTGCAAGCGGAGATCGGGGATTATGACCCAGGAAAACACCCTGAAGGCTACAGCTCCAAGTTCCAGTTTTTCCCTAAACATTCAGAGAAGCTGGAAAGGAAGATTGCTGAGATTCACAAAACAGAACTCAGGTGCGTGACACTTGGTTCAAGCCAGGCCACTGTCTCCCTCACAGCCTGAGCACACAGCCTCTGCACTGCATCCTCTGCTCCTGCAGACCCAGCCTTCCTGACTCTGGGATGTACCATTTTCAGTGATCCACTGACAGTACAACCTCAAGGCTCCCTCTCCAAGAACAGTGGTGTAGGCTGAGGCTTAAAGGCAAGAGAGAAGCTATATTGTAAGGAAAATGGAGAAGGATTGGCCTCTGAAAGGTATTTGCTTCACTAAGATAAATGAAGAGACAGAGGGAAGAATCATGAACTGGGGAAAAGGAAAAGGGAAACATAAACAGCAGAAGAGGGAAGAGAGGAGGGGTTAAGTGGGGATGTGAAAAATGGGCAAGCCTCCGACCTCAGTCTGTGACAGTGACAGGTGGCTTCTGGATCAGTGGGTGGGACCTCACAGGGCTGGCCTGATTCATAGCTGGTGTGGGTACCTTGAGAGCACCTCGTTCAGGGGTGTGTCTTCAGCACTGCTCCCTCAACCCCACACCCCTGCACTGAGGGAAGGAGGGGAGAAGCAGCTGGAAGCAGGAGGCTTGTCCTCAGATTCCCCTAGGTCACCCAGAATGTGCCACATCCCATAAAATAGCAACAAAAGGGTGTTTTAGGCTCTACTTTGTATGGCACACTGGAGCACAGATTCCCCAAACTGATAAACTATGAAGAAAAAATGTATATACAAACAGCACTGTAAAATAAAACCTGCCATCATATTAATACAGTGCAATTTTAAAAAGAATCTTTTCAAATGCTTGTGTAACTATCTTTCTGGGGAAGGACAATGTCCAAGGGGTGGGAAAAAGATATTTCTAACGATAACATTAACCTTAAACTAGCTCCTGCCTGATGCCCCCCGAAACAAAAAATCTTCACCTTCACTCAAAGATTTTACCAACAAATACGTCCCCAAAGCCTCTTTAGCCTTATAAACAGACCTCCTGCCCACTGTGTGTGGTTGGGCTGGTCCCCACCCTCCAGAGGAATGGAGACACCTACCAGAGGTGGAATCCTAGCTGCCTCCCACCCCTCTCCCTGTGCAGGCACCACCCCAGCTCCTCCCATCACTCTTAGGGAATAGTGGCCCCTTGTGGTACAGGTCACAATAAACACATGTGTGAGGGCTCCAGGCTCATTCAAAGGAGAGATCAAGGGTGTGCTGGGACAGACGGGAGGCCCTGCCAGGAGGGTTTTAGGAGATGTCAGAGCAGTGGGGACAGTCCTCCAGACACCTCATAGAAGTCAGGGGATCCCCCAGGAGATGATGCCCACTTTGAGGGCCCCAAAGGGCTGAGGGTATATGCAGCCCATGGAGCCCTCCAGTCTCCACACAGGGAATAAGGAGGCTCCCTGGAATGGGTAGCGGTGCTCAGCTGCCTCTGGTGCCCGGTCCTTTGCCTGCTGCGCCAGCATTTTCCAAACACCTTCCCTGTGTCTCAGGTGCACTGCTGGGTGTAAACATCTGCATTCTACAAAATGCCTCCTTACACAGATACTACTTACACAGGCTCAGCCTCATCTTCATAATGTAAAAATGTGTCTGTGTTTCCTTTCTCCAACTCTAACATGCGTTCCTTGAGGGCCCAGACTGCACTATAGTTTATGGGGTATTTCATACGGGGCAGCACAGAAGCTGCTGAGGTGCTGATTGATTGATGCCTCTCCAGAAAGACACTGGAGGGAATCTGGTCTGCTTCTCCCTCAGGCTGGCTTGTCTTCCTGCCCTGACATGTTACTTGAGGCAAATGATGAACTTAGAAAGTTTCAGTGCCTCCCACCAGCCGTCAGAGTTGTTGACTTGACAAACTGCCCACACCTCCTCACACTGAAGCCAATCCCACATCTGTAGAAGGAGGTCAGCTTCCCAGGGCACTGGACCCTGAGAGAGCCTGTGGTGGTCCTGCACTGGTTCTGTGTGGAGCTCATCCACGCCCCTGCTAAAGAGGGGAGTGATGCTGAAGGCCCCTTCTTCAGATGGCTTGGTGCCAGCGCTGGTTTCTTCCTTTTTTCTGCTTGCTTCCTTTTCACAGTCATCACCCTGTGGGCAGACAGAGGGAGTCTGGGGAGCTCAGCACTGTCTTCTGTTGCATCTCTTTACCCTCCATTCCTGTGTTCCCATTTGGTAAAGGAAGAGGGTTAGGCAGGAAGATATACAGGTCCCTTCTTTGTGTTTCAGTCTAGATCAGATGGCCTGCAGCCAGCCTACAGATGTATTTCTTTTCTGCCCCCATAGTACTTAAAACCAAAATGCCACAAAAAAATCGGTATCTGTGAATTCTCTTTAAAAATCACACCTAGCAATGCTGGTGTGACTACAATCCAAGACTGCATTCCAAGACTATGGCTGAGGAGCAGCTGCCCTCATTAGATGGGGTGGCACTCCCGGTTTGCCCTAGTCCCCACCATTCCCTATTGTGTTACACTCAGCCCATGTCATTCATTATGTAGCCTGCCTCACTCTGAAGACTTCCAAGGTTTCGACCCTAGATAAGAGTCTCTGAAGTCGGTCCTAGGACGGAGCAGGGAGCACACTCTATGGAAAAATCGGAGTGTGAGACACCCTGGGCACTTCCTAATTGAGTTTACCTCAGGGGAACCTATGGGAGCAGGAAATCCTGAAATCATCCCATTTTCTTTATTCCAGTGGCCAAACACCAGCAACATCAGAGCTGAACTTTTTAAGAAAAGCACAGACGTTGGAGACATATGGAGTGGACCCTCACCCGTGTAAGGTGAGACCCACCCCCATGGCCGGAGACTGCGCTGACCTTGCTCCCCTCTAGGCAGGGGTCCCCGGTCCGTGACCTGTTAGGGCCGCACAGCAGGAGGTGAGCAGCGGTGAGCGAGCGGAGCTTCATCTGCCGTTCCCCATCGCTCTCATTATGGCCTGAACCATCTTCCCCCCGCCCCCGTCCATGGAAAAATTGTCTTCCACAAAACTGGTCCCTGGTGCCAGAAAGGTTGGGGACCGCTGCTCTAGAGGGTGACAGGCAGGGAGGGACCACGTGCCTGTGCCACCCGCCCCTTCAATATTGGGATGATTGCCTTTTTTAGTGACAGACACCAGAGAAAATGTCTCATTGTGAAAACTCCTCTGGATTCCATGGTGCATAATCTTGTGGTGCCACATCGATGTCAGAGGGTCCGAGGCAAAGTCCATCTAAATAACAAATTGGAAACCGGGGCCCCACTTTGGCAGCAGTGGGTAATTTGGTGGAAGTGAAGAGAGCAGGAATGGGGGAGGCCCCCCACAGGGAATGATCAGAGGCGGCTCAGCGCACTGCCCACTCTTCCCTGACCCGTAATCTAGTTTCTTTCCAAGAGTGGGTTTTTATTGACTGCAGCGGCCTAAGTCACTTGTGTGGAACTGCAGTGGAGTCACGTTTAATTCCATTATGCGCGTGTGAGGGCGGAGCAGGAACCAGCCAGGGAGGCTCTGCCCAGAGAGGAACCTCTGTGATTACTCACGTGAGTCTGGCATTTCAGAGACGAGTTCGGGCAGCCACTTGAGACTGTGGAAAGCAGTGGAGACCCGTGGCCTCCTCCTGTCTCTCATCTCCTCATCCCAGCTGCTCTGACACTTCTGGTCTCTGCCTCCGTTTCTCCAAATCTTTGCCTCTCTCTTTCCACTACTGGAGAGACCCCAGTATCACAAGTAAAACTGATTCTCAAACACTGACCTCTTCTTCTTAATAAGTGAGGGGCACCGTAAGTTTCCAACAAAAATTAATAGAATAGAAACTGAGGAACTCAGTGATGTGGAGGCAGAGTTGCGTTTCCCTTGGCCACTTGGTGAGGAGGTGGTGATGTTTTTGTTGCATAGGATTTAATGCCAAAACTTCAGATATGAACTTTGAGAACATTCTGGCACTCAGAAACCTGGTCACCCTCCCAGCTCCACAGTTCCCTATCTACCAGCACAGCCTACTGAAGATAACCCCTGTGCTCTTGGGGGCCAGCACTGTCAGAAAACACATTCATGCCATTTTATACCAAAAAAAAAAAAAAGACATATGGATATTTACAAATGAATTAGCAAAGCTTCCTGAATAATGCCTTCTGTACAATGGACGTAGTTTAACTTGCATAAATTCCTCAGATACTATCAGCAGGGGGCTGCAGAGGACTGAAGAGAGCTTTGGAGTCAGCTGGCCTTGGCTCCAGGACTGGTCTCCTCCCTCCTGGGGCCCTTCAGAAAGTTTTCTCGGAGCCTCACTTTCCTCATCCGTGTGAAAGTCCTCAGCAGATACTCCACACCTGTGCTCCCTGAACTGCTGAGTCACTTCAGGACCTGAAAAGACAACAGCTGCCTTCTTCTCTTCTCCGCCATCCTATGTGCGGCTGGCTTTGCTCCATGTCTTCTCACAAGGCTCACAAGTCTTGTCTTCTCACAAGACTTTCAGGATCGAGCAATTCCTGGCCAAGAAACAAAAGCAGAATCGTCCCATCCCCCAATAGATTCGAATGAAAACTGGTAATAAAATGAGGTACAACTCCAAGAGAAGAACCAAGCTGGGTCTGTAAGGAGCCTCGCATATGAAGAGACACACATTTATGCTGTGTCAAGGTCACTTGCATCTTACCATATCACTTTGAGAACATCACTACCATCTGACCAGCTGGGTGTGTTTTATTGGGAAAATTATTTTTCTCTTTGCGTGTTTCTGCACTAGTGCTTTGGTTTAGTAGTAAATACGTGAGACCTTTGGTTAGGAGAAAAAAAAAAAAAAAGACATAGCTGCCTAAAGATAGATATGGTCAACAGAAGATGCCAGGTCACCTCTGCATTTAACCCCACATCTGTCCGGTCCCCTTGAGGCCACACAGAGTGCCCACCTCTTCAGAGATGGGTCCCTGGGCAGGGCTGTCACCTGATGGCACGTAGAGGTGGGCTGACAGTGAACCTGAGCATGACAACTGAGTGGAGCAGGGTGAGGATTCTCTGCTGTTGCCTGTGGGGGTCTGGAAGCTACAGTGGCAGCCAGCTTAGTATCCAGCCCAAATCCACATGCACCCTAGGACTGTGGGGGTCCTGGCTCAGGCCTGTCTTTGACGAGTCTATCCACCAACAGACACAGAGGTGAAGAGGCTACAGGAAGGAACCGGCTTTCATACCAGGCCCTGCACAAGGCCCAATCCCATATATCATATCATTTCATCCCCACGGCACCCACTCCTAGAAGGAGGGAGGGAAGAGAGGTTTGTGGCATACCTTCCCTGGCAGGCCCACTGGAATCCTTTCACATTATTTGCTTATTTAATCCTCATGCCAGCACTGGGAGGTGGATATTATTCTTCCTGATTTATAGACAAGAAGATGAAGGTTCCAGGAGGCCACAGTGTACAAGGCCCTGAGTGGCAGAGCAAGAATGTACGAACTAAGGTCACTTCCTGTTGCTGTGTATCTCTAAGGAGCAGAAGCCCCCAGGAGACTTCCTCTGGGGAGAAGGTGGGAGCAGTCCTCTTGCTGGGATTCCACTCCCTTGTTCCTGGGCCCCGTACTCCTTGCTCACCCGGGGTCACGTCAGGGCCCTGCTGCAGACCCCATGGCTCATCTCATTAGGCTCTGGCTCAGGATTCCCCCGGCCCTCCTGAGAAAGGAGAACAGTTTGGGAGCCTTTACTCTTGTCATTAAGTAGAGTCACTTTGGTGATAGGCTATCAAGCACTCGCCTTAATGTTGCTACAAGCAGAGCCGAGATAAGCTGGAGTGCTTGGTGTAATAAATACTGATGATTTCCATTAACAGAGAGGCACTTACTGGGCCCTGGGAATCTGGGGCACACAGCCCTAAGGAGGACAGAAGAAGAGGAATCGTTTCGATAATTAAATGAGATCAGAACAACGCTTCGGTTGGGCTCTGTTCTCCTGGACTGGTTAAGAAGCTGCTGTTCTTTCTGTCTACACTGATGGTTTCTTTCTGCCCAGAGTGTCCTTACCTGGCCCTGGGACTAGGAAGAGGATATCCTACCCACTCTGGGTGGGACAGCCAGAGGGCTCCAGTAGCTAGCTGTCTTACACTAATACCCAAACTCTGAACTTGCACAAGCTGTGCTGAGCTCTCTGCCTTTCCCCTGACCCCCAACTCCTGGCAGAAGCCCCTAGCAGACCAAGCCTACAGCTGCCGGATGAGGAGGATGGAGCAAACCACTGACAGCCCAGTGTTGCGTCTGCTCCCCAGCCCTGACACCTCTCCAACCTCTCACCATCTTGTTCCTTCCAGGGGGCCTGGGACTGGTTGTTGGCCTTGGGTCTTCTGCAGGCCCAGACTGTGGCCTCCTGCCCTGTCAAGGATTTGAAGTGGTCGGACCCACCACATGAGCTCAGCCTTATCATGAATCACGAAGGTGCCATTTATTGAGAGCCTCCACATGCCAGCCACTTACACTATGTCATTTAATCTTTTTTTTTTTTTTGGCCATGCCACACGGCATGTGGGATTTTAGTTCCCCGACCAAGGATCGAACCTGTGGCCCCTTCAGTGGAAGCGTGGAGTCTTCACCACTGGACCACCAGGGAAGTCCCAATCTCATTTAATCTTTACAACAACACTGCCAAGAAGACATTCTTGGGCTTCCTTGGTGGCACAGTGGTTAAGAATCCACCTGCCAGAAGACCTAAATAGACATTTCTCCAAAGAAGATATACAGATTACCAACAAACACATGAAAGGATGCTCAACATCACTAATCTCTAGAGAAATGCAAATCAAAACTACAACGAGGTATTACCTCACACTGGTCAGAATGGTCATCATCAAAAAATCTACAGACAATAAATGCTGTAGAGGGTGTGGAGAAAGGGGAACCCTCTTGCACTGTTGGTGGGAATGTAAATCGATACAGCCACTATGGAGAACAGTATGGAGGTTCCTTAAAAAACTAAAAATACAACTACCATACGACCCAGCAGTCCGACTACTGGGCATACACTCTGAGAAAACCATAATTCAAAAAGAGGCATGTTCATTGCAGCTCTATTTACAATAGCCAGGACATGGAAGCAACCTGAGTGTCCATCGACAGATGAATGGATAAAGAAGATGTGGCACATATATACAATGGAATATTACTCAGCCATAAAAAGAAACAAAACTGAGTTATTTGTAGTGAGGTGGATGGACTTAGAGTCTGTCATACAGAGTGAAGTAAGTCAGAAAGAGAAAAATA
>RJWK010030411.1:0-24754 GCA_004363435.1 Platanista minor | reverse complement strand
TGTCTTTGTGTGTGTGTGTGTGTCCATGCATGTGCGTATGTCTGAGTGTGTGTCTTTGTGTGTGTGTCCGTGCAGTGCGTATGTCTGGGTGTGTGTCTTTGCGTGTGTGTGTGTCCGTGCATGTGCGTATGTCTGGGTGTGTGCACACATGGGTGAGGTAAGCAGAGGCCTCTGGCAGCTCTGTCCTGGATCCCAGCCCTAGTCCTCTGGGCAGAAGCTACTCTCAACCACTTCCGTCCCACACCCCGGGCTGTGAGGGCCCCTCGCACGTTATCTCCTGGAGGGTCACTGAGTAGATGGCTGACTTTCCAGGAAACGAGTTTCTAAGATTCCTTGAGAAGTGTTCCTGGAATTGCTATTCTGAGGCGCCCATCCTCTGAAGAGGCGTGTGCAGGGAGCGAGAGCCGCGTGAGGCGTCCGGCCTTGGCAGCCGCTGTTGCAGAATGAGCACCTGCCAGGGTCACGTGGGATGATGCCAGACTCCCCAGGGCCACCTCAGGCAGGAGCTGTGGGGCTCCTCAGGGCCCCCCTGCTCAGGGGTCCGCCGTGGGGTGGGGTCGGGGAAGAAATCGGGAGCTGTGGGCCCTCCCCACCGAGGGGCACTGCTCAGGCCCAGGGTGAGGCGGGCAGGCAAGCGGGATGTGCACACGTGACATCACCACGCCGGGCACTGCTCTCCCTGTGCCCACCTGTGTTCTGCACTCTTCTCATGAGTCTTTCCCTGGGGCTGCCTGGAAAGGCAAAGAGGGACAGTGGTGGATTACACACCATCACAAACGATCACCCTCCTGTTTTCCCACCAGCAGCGCCCAGCCAAGCAGGTGGGCCCCTGGAGGGCTGCATGGAAGCAGCTAACCTTCTTTGGCTTCCCAGACAGGCCAACAGGGGTTTCCGCTAAGCTGGCCAGGGAAGCTGAGGACAGTTTTAAGTTGAAAAATAAGATGAACTAGCTTTATTTGTGTCCCAAGCTAGGTAAATGGCCCCTTCTTCAGAGCTTTGTCATGGAAATCCCCAGAAAATAATTGGTTGGAAGTCAAAGAACCCAAAAAAACAAAGGGAAAGGATTTGGGAAGTGGACTTGGCCAGGTATGAATTGTTCCCAAATTGCTCACATTAATGAGCTCCCTGGGATACAGTTGCTCTGGAGACAGGGCTTCCTGCAAGCCAAGAAGCAGCTCTGAACTGAGATCATCTTCACAGAAAGGACATCCCTGGTGGAGATGGCAGCTCCGGAGGGTGCAAAAGCCTGGAGCCAAGAGAACTAAAATCCAGCAGAATGTAGAGTGAGCCTCAGGCTGGACACCTGGCATTCCCTCCGGAGAAAAACCCTGAGTCTCCTGGAGATGAAATTCCCTCTTGTGCACCAAATATGAAAATCAGTACAGTCTTCGTGGAGGACAAATTAGATATATGTACCAAAAGTCTTGAAATGTTTGTTCCCTGTAATTTCCTTCCTAGGAATGTATTCCAAGGTCATAGTTAGAGATGTGCTAAAGGACTTGTGTGGAATGACCTGCCCCCAGGGTTATTTACATGAGAGTGAGTGGAAATGTCCTGAGTGCCCACACTAGATGGCTGTTTAAGTAGATTAAATCCAGATGATGGTGAAAAACTTTAAAAATTAAGTTCACGGGAAATTTTTCTCACAGTATAGAGTTAATTGGAAAGGGCAGATTACAAAACAAGGAAACGAGATGATCTCAGTTTGGGGTACGTGTATGATTGTGTGTGTGTGTGTGTGTGTGTGTGTTTGTGTGTGTGTGTGTGAGAGAGAGAGAGAGAGAGAGAGAGAGAGAGTGTCCCCAGGCCATATCTAACCAGGAAAAGACGGTATAATATGACTCACAGAAATGGTAACGACACACTACAGTTTGGATCTAGCTGCCGTGTTGTAGTTGCTGGGATGGAAGGCCATTTAGAGCCATGGTCAGGGGTCCCAGGGCTAGACTCAAGCTCGCTGGGATCTGGCTGGACCCCCTGTCCACCTGTGTGGCTTTGAGCAGCTGCTTCATCCCTCTGATGAGTTTATGTGCTTGGAAAAGATGGCCAGTCATCCGTCATCAGCTCCATCCCAAGGACTGTGTTTAAGCACCAAAGAGCAGGCTCCTGGCCAGAGGATCCATATGTTTGTGGGGTAGGGGTGGAGGTGGGGTGTGGAGAACAAGCAGTAGGCTGGGGGCTTTGAGAGAGTGAGAGGAAAGAGGTTTTAAGACACTTTTCTCTCTTTTATGAGCGTAACTGCCCTTTGGTTCCTTGTAAAACAAATTTAGGAAAGATCTGCAGTATTTCTCAAGGCTATTTTTAGGGTTGAACTTGGATCTGACTTTGGTTTCTTCTCCATGGGAACATGCTGAGATGGGCCGTGAGGTTGCCCATCTTTACTCAGTTTCATAAATGTGCTACAGGGAGAGAGGACACCAGACTGATGGCAGCTTGAAGAATAGTTTGTGTATGGCCCTCGAAAGCATCCCTCCTGGCTAACGCCCCCCCCCCAGCCACAATCCCTGGGCTGTGGATGGCTACTGAGGAGCTCCTTCCCTCAAATGGGCCGTCTTCCCAACAGGCATGCTCACAGGAGGCCGGGCAGATCGCGCCCCGACTGTTTTCTGAGTCGAGGCGGAGACAGGCAGGGGTGCCTGCAGGTCAGTGCAGCCCATTATCATGATGACACCTACATCCCAGCGCCTGCCCAGGCTGCCCAAGGTCACACCAGGAGGCTACTCAGCCTCTCACCCTAGCACCTTCTCCTTACGAGAAAGAGTCCACATTAAGAAAGGAAAAACTGGTAGCATAGAGGCGACGGCACCAAACTGCCTGCGATCGAATTGAATCCCAGCTCTGCACAGTAAAAACGGGCCTTAGTTTCCTCACCTGTAAAGGGATGGCCATAGGTACTTTGGGGAGTCACTGTAGAAAGCCCTTGGCACTGTGCCCAGCACAGCATAAACCCTCTTTAACTTGGCTGTGGTGATGCATTTTCACGAAGGATCTGGGGCCTGATGGCTGCGGGTGTGCGTGAATGATTGTGCCTGGGTATCCATATCTTGTCTCTCAGTGTGGTCCCAGCCCCACTGCGCAGAGGGCGGGAGGTGTGTAAAGGGACAAGAATCATAATTCAAGTGGTGACATTTGGGGATTCTCTCCCACTCCTGGGGTCCATCCCATTTGGTGCAGGCAGAGCTGTGTTAGTCGGCTCGGGCTGCTGTAGTAGCAAAGTACCACAGATGGGGCCGCTTAAACGACAGAAATTTATTTTCTCACAGTTCTGGAGGCTGGAAATCCAAGATCAAGGTGTCACTGGGGTTGGTTTCTTGTGAGGCCTCCCTCCTTGGCTTGTAGATGGCCATCTTGCCCCTGTATCTTCACAACCATGTGCATCCCTCTGTGCATCTCTGTGTCCTAATCTCCTCTTCTTTTGAGGACACCAGTCATATGGGATATGGGATTAGGGCCTACCCCAGTGACCTCTTTTCACCTTATTACCTCTTTAAAGACCTCATCTCCGGGGACTTCCCTGGTGGTGCAGTGGTTAAGAATCCGCCTGCCAATGCAGGGGTCACAGGTTCGAGCCCTGGTCCGGGGAGATCTCACATGCCGCGGAGAAACTAAGCCCGCGCGCCTGCACGCTAGAGCCCACGAGCCACAACTACTGAGACTGTGTGCCGCAACTGCTGAAGCCTGTGCACCTAGAGCCGGTGCTCCACAACAAGAGGAGCCACTGCAATGAGAAGCCCATGCACCACAATGAAGAGTAGCTCCCGCTTGCGCAACTAGAGAAAGCCCGCACGCAGCAACAAAGACCCCATGCAGCCAAAAATAAATAAATTAATTAAATAAATTAAAAAAAAAAAAAAATCCTATCTCCGGGACTTCCCTGTGGCACAGTAGTTAAGACTCTGTGCTCCCAATGCAGGGGGCCCGGGTTTGATCCCTGGTCAAGGAACTAGATCCCACGTGCCACAACTAAGACCCGGCACAACCAAATAAGTATATAATAAATAAATAAAGACCCTATCTCCAAATATGGTCACATTCTGAAAAACTGGGAGTTAGGACTTCAACACATGAACTGGGGGTGAGGGGGACACAACTCAGCCCTTACGAGGGCCCACCCTCCCCAGCCGTGGAACTGCCACTCAGGTGGCGGTCAGCTTTTCCATTCGGCCTGCAGCAGCCAACGTAAGCTGCAGCAGAACTAAAGGGCTGTAATTCACCATGGAAATTAGTAGAAAACAGCACTGTAGCAAGGTGATTGCTATAGAAATATCACAAGATCAAATAAAAAACCTGCTTTAAGATGCATTACACATTCTTGCTGGGAGAGAGCAAGGCTGCAGCGGCAGGGGAAGATCTCGGTGGTGATTCCTAAGAGGTTCCCAGAGATGGTGCATTCGAGGGCATTGGCAGTTCGGCAACATAGACTTTTCATCTTGTCTCATTTTTTGAAAAATGGACAGTCCTCCTCTTGCCTGATGCTGGTGTTTCTGCACAATAATTTTTCTTCTTTTTCTTTTTTTTTCTTTTTTGGGCCCAGAAATGGAGCAAAGAAATGAAGGGCTAAGGAGAGAGGAAGAAGAAGTACAGCTCTTTCTCTTGAGTTAACCTGGTCAACCATCAGGAGAGCAGGGAAAAGAGGAAGACTGTTAGAGAATGTTAAAGAGATGCCTGCAGAATCAGCCTGCTGTGAGCTGCGGGGAAGGAGGGCGGCCGAGGGCAGCCCGGGCCTGCTTCCCCAGGGTGAGGGGGAGAGTGAGAGATGCCAGCCAGCCACCTACAGCAGGCCAGGCCGGGGAGAAGCACCACAGTGAAGGATGCTCTTGACTTATCTCTGCTCTCCTAGCCTTCATCAGACTGGGAAGTTAGGCCCATTTTGCAGATAAGGAGACTGAGGCACAGAGAGGTGACAACACACGCCCAGCTGTCCGTGACCGTGGGTACTGGAGCCAAGGTTTGAAGCCAGAGCCCTCTGGCCCCCAGACCCCCGGTTCTCTCACCTGTGCCACCTCCCTTGGTTCAAGAGAGTGGAGAACAGTCAGGAGCTGAGGGTTCCAAGAGGGCGACAGGGAGAGGTGGGTCACAACTGGGTGTTTGCAACTCCAGGTGGCACGAGTACAAGTGGGCCCCCCTCTGCAGGACTCATGCTCCTTCCTCCCCAAGCCCTCCTGGCCCTCCTCTGTCCCCACACAGCAGCCTCACGACTGATCCTTTGGGAAACCGTGGGATGGAGACCACCTTGGGGAGCCCCCATCCATCCCCTGCAGCCCCACGAGGTGCTCTGGTTCTCCGCGGCCCACCAGGTTGGAGGAAGGCGCTACGTCTTGCCTGGGGGAAGAAACTGGGAGGCCTCCTGGTCCTTCCACTCCACCTCTCCCCAGAGCTTATGGAAAGGAGAATGGTGTTAATAAGACTTCCTGCCTCTCAGCCTCCTGTGCCCCCAGGAAGGACGACAGCTTGAACCCCAACCAGAACAAGCTGTGCTTAAACTTTGGGGACATAAGGTGGCAGGTGGCGTGTCTGAGGGAGGAATGTTTGTGTAGTCCAGGAGTACGGCTCAGTCGCCTGTCCCAGGAGTAAGAGACCAAGCAGAGCACCACAGACACCACCCCTCCCCCGGGCCTCCTGCTGCCTTGCTCAGCCTCCACATCCTAATAGGCCCCCAGCCCCCAACCGAAACCCGAGGTTGCCAATGGGAACATTCCTTTCCATCACTGTTCTTTCTTCTCAATCCCCAATTTTCAATTAAAAAAAATTTTTTTTCCAAAACTGGTACCAATAGAACAGTGATTTTCTGTTGATGGGTTTGGATGAGGGACTCTCTTAGTTCATAATTTCCTTTCTTGTGATTTTAAAAAGATAACTGCTTTCTAGTTTTCAAGTCCTGGCCCTGTAGAAGGTCATGCACAGCTGGAAATGATTTTACGGATCAGGAAACAGGCTGGACAGGCACCCACTCAGATGCGGCCTGTGCCCGGGTGCCTTTTCTGCCCGTTTGTCTGACTGGGGGACACCTGGCTGCCACTGGCTGGGTCCTGAGTTGGCTCCGTGGAGGGCGGGGGACTCTGGAAAGAAAACTGGGGTGTAGTTCAGACAGTGCCTGGCTGGCGTTGCCTGGCTTGGCGGACAAGGTAAGAAACCCTGCACCAGGTGTCCAGCCCTCCGCTAGGGGCGCTCGCGAGTCGGAGGCCGCGGCTGGAGTTGGGGGGGCGGGGACGGGACCCAAGGCAGGAGGCGACCTGTCAGCCGAGCAGCAGGGCCTGCCACCTGCCCAGCCCAGGACCCGTCTTTACTTCTCTCTCTTACTCCAGTCCCTTATCTTTTTCACTAAGGGCTTAGTCACATGTACAGCGCAGAACAGCTAAAGAACTACCCAGTGTTTAAAGCAGTGCCCCGCACACGGTTGGCACTCAAAAAGTACTTATTGAATTAACTCACTGTAATTATCGATAATAACAGTGAATTGCAACCTCATCAGCCAATCCTGTATTGTCAGGCGTTTAACGTATTAGCAGTTTCCCTCTATTTCTTATTGTCTTGCCAATAATAAGTAACTTTTATTATATCAGTAGAAGTAACCTGTACATTGTAGAAACAAAATAAAATAAGCAAATAAAAAGCCTTCATTCTTACCATTCAGGTAATTCTAACATACGTTTTGGCATACAGTCTTCCAAACTTTAATTTGTACTTAGGTAGTACATGGATGATAGATAAACCAAAAAAAAAAAAAAAAAAAATGGGCCCATACAGTTTTGTAAATGACGTTTTAAATTTTTAAAACGTCATTTAACAAAATAACTACACAGTCGTTATAAATTTCTAAAGGCGGGGTTTGTCTGTTTTGCTTATTGCTGTGTAAAAATAATGCTCGGATGTGCATGTCCTTATTCTATTCCTTTAAAACAAGTGTTTAGAAATAGAATTTGGGAAGCAAGGGGATTCAAGTTTCTGTGAATATTGCTAGATCCATTTTGAACGTTTGCATCACCCACTCACCAGCACCTGAGTCTCTACTCACATATACAGCTTTTTGTGTTGTGTGTATCTGGTTACCTCGAGGCCAGCCTTTTCTTGGATACTGTCCACGGGAGTCTTCTGGAGCAAATTACCTCCCAGGTCCTTTACCCATTTCCAGATGATTTCACTCCACAATAGCACTCTGCTTGCACAATTTGACTATATACACATTTTCAGGAACATATTTAGTGCACAAAATGCCTCTGTTTTCTTTAGTGTTCTTGCATATATATTCATAAGTGGGTCTGTAGTTTTTCTCTGGGGAATCCTTTTGTCATGATTTTGTGTTTTGTGATCAGATTTGTGTTACCATGTTATTCTGTGCCCTGGAATGGTTTACAGAGCATGAAGAATGCAGAGAAAGAAAATGGAAATATATGAGTAAATGTATGAAAAGGTATGTGACAAATGTATGATAAGTATATGAAAAGATGCCCTTCCTCAAGAAGATCAGGGAAATGCAAATTCAAGCAATAATTCCTCAAGGGGATCAGGGAATGCATTAGTCAAACAATAATGATACTATTTTTTGTACATCATGTTGGCAAAATTTTAAGAGTCATAATATCCATATGACAGTTCACCATTTAATTCAGCAATTCTACTTTGAGGTATATATTTAAGAGAATATATATCCTATATACAATGGAGTATTACTCAGCCATAAAGAAGAATGGGGGCTTCCCTGGTGGCGCAGTGGTTGAGAGTCCGCCTGCCGATGCAGGGGACGCGGGTTCGTGCCCCGGTCCGGGAAGATCCCACATGCCGCGGAGCAGCTGGGCCCGTGAGCCATGGCGGCTGAGCCTGCACGTCCGGAGCCTGTGCTCCGCAACGGGAGAGGCCACGACGGTGAGAGGCCTGCGTACTGCAAAAAATAATAAAAAAATAAAAAAAATGAAAAGAAGAATGAAGTAATGCCATTTGCAGCAACATGGATGGACCTAGAGATTGTCATACTAAGTGAAGTAAGTCAGAAAGAGAAAGACAAATATCATATGATATTGCTTATATGTGGAATCGAAAAAAAAGATACAAATGAACTTATTAACAAAGCAGAAATAGACCCACAAACATAGAAAACAAACTTATGGTTACCAAAGGGGAAGGCAGGGAGGGATAAATTAGGAGTTTGGAATGAATATATACACACTACTATACATAAAATAGATAAACAGCAAGGACCTACTGTAGAGCACAAGGAACTCTACTCGATATTTTGTAATAATCTATATTACAAAATATTGAGTATACACACATATATATATATATATATATATCTGAATCACTTTGCTGTACACCTGAAATTACACGATGTAAATCAACTATACTTCGATAAAAAAAGATTCAATAATTTAAAAAAAAAACTTGTACATGAATGTTCATAGCAGCATTATTTGTAACAGGCAAAAAGTGAAAACAACCCAAATGTTCATCAAGTATAAATGGCTAAACAAATGTGGTCTATCCATACAATGGAATATATTCATCCATGAAAGGAATGAAGAATTGACACATGCTGCAATACAGCTGAATCTTGAAAACATACCAAGTGAAAGAAGCCAGACACAAAAGGCCACATATTGTATGATTCAATTTATATGAAATGTTCAGAAAAGGCAAATCCATAGAGACAGAAAGTGGATTAGTGGTTGTCAGGGGCTGGCTAGAGGGGAATGGGGGGCGACTGCTAATAGGCACGGGTTTCTTTTGGTGATAATGAAAATGTTCTAGAATTAGTGCTGATGTCTGCACAAAATTGGTAATATCGTAAAAGCAACTGAATTGGATACTTTAAAATGGTGAGTTTTTATTTCTTTTTAAAATGTATTTATTTTTGGCTGCGTTGGGTCTTCGTTGGTGCACACAGACTTTTTCTAATTGCGGCGAGTGGGGGCTACTCTTCGTTGCGGTGTGCGGGCTTCTCACTGCGGTGGCTTCTCTTGTTGCGGAGCACGGGCTCTAGGCACGTGGGCTTCAGTAGCTGTGGCACGTGGGCTCAGTAGTTGTGGCTTACGGGCTCTAGAATGCAGGCTCAGTAGTTGGGGCACACAGGCTTAGTTGTCCCCGTGGCATGTGGGATCTTCCCGGGCCAGGGTTTGAACCTGTGTCCCCTGCATTGGCAGGCAGATTCTTAACCACTGCGCCACCAGGGAAGTCCTAAAATGGTGAGTTTTATGTTAAGTGAATTATATCTCAATTTTTTTAACTGCCAAAAAAAACCAACTAATGGTAAAATAAAAGTAACCTTACAGTAGAGAAACCTGGTAGACACACGCTCAGCTGGCTGGTAACAGTTCACGTCTTCAGTGGTGACTCATGTTGATCATAGTATTCTTAATATAATGTGCTGAGAATGTGCTTCACCTCCGTGGTTTTCATCACCCAAAAAGATAAGCTCCATCTAATCATGAAAAAACACATCAAACAAATTCAAACTGAGGGACTATGTGACCAAACCTGTCTAGATCATCAAAAACTGAAAAAACAGTTACAGCCAAAAAGAGCCTTAGGAGACATGACAACAACATGTCATGTGGTATCCTAGGTAGGATCTTGAATATAAAAAGGACTTTAGGGGAAAACCAAGGAAATCTGAATAAAGTATAAACTTTAGTTAATAATGATGTGTGTCCATACTGGCTCATTGATTGTTGCAAATGTACCATTGCTGATGTAAGATGTTAGTAACAGGACTGACGGTGTGGGCTGTGTGGGAACTCTGCACTCTCTGCAGCTGTTCTGTAAATCTAAATCTATCCTGAAATAAAAACATTTATTTTAAAAAAGACAAAAACAGTGGCTGTCCCTCTGCCACCAGTCTTTGTGAGTCAGTGTCCCTGTAGATCGTCAAATGCAAATATCCAACACTGCAATTTAAACACATGACGCAAAGGGATTCCCCTGGTGGTGCAGTGGTTAAGAATCCGCCTGCCAATGCAGGGGACACGGGTTCGAGCCCTGGTCCAGGAAGATCCCACATGCCGCAGAGCAACTAAGCTCGTGAGCCACAACTACTGAGCCTGCGCTCTAGAGCCCATGAGCCACAGCTACTGAGCCCATGTGCCACAACTACCGAACCCTGCACGCCTAGAGCCTGTGCTCCGCAACAAGAGAAGCCACCACGATGAGAAGCCCGCACACCGCGACAAAGAGCAGCTCCCACTCGCTGCAACTAGAGAACGCCCACATGCAAAAAGGAAGACCCAACATGGCCAAAAATTAAAAATTAATTAATTAATGTGATGCAAAAGTGACAGTGGAGGTGGGTCAAGAGAATGACTTAAATATGAAAGGTCTTAGAGAGGCGCTGAGAAAGCTGATGGAGCAGTTTTGCAAACCTGCCCCTCTTTCTTGGGCAGGTCAAGCATGCTGGGCAGGACGTCACATCACGCTGGCCAACCTCATGGCTGTTGAGACCCCAGTCAATGCTTGATGGAGTCTTTGTTCTGAGAATCTGCAGGTGGCACCAGCCCCAGGAAAACAATGGGTCCTGGTTCCTGGAGCTGCACTTGGAGCTCAGCCCATGATGGCCTGGCAGCCTGGATCACTTGAATCCACCCGGGCTCTGCTTAGGAGGGATGACGAGGGACACCAGGGCCCCAAACCCACACGACTACAGGCTCTAAATATACAGCTGCAACTTGAAGAACACAGACCTCACGGCAGATGCTATCGAGGCCTTCTCTGGCTCTCCTGGGGTGGGCCGTAGGGGGCCTCTGTGGTTACAGGTGCACCCCACACCTGGAGCAGGGAAGGGGCTGGATGTGTGTGTGCGTGTGTGTGTGTGTGTTTGGCGGTGGGGTGGGGGGGAGATGGGCGGGAAGGATAGGGCAGTCCATTGTTTGCAAGTAGCAAGCAGATCTCTCTTTAGGATGGAGAGAATTAGCTCTGGCGCCACCTCTTTCTGTGCTTTGAGAAAACCACTAGCATCAGCCTTTGGTTACAGATCCTCAAAGCTGCTCCCAAAATTCTTCTCGGGGGCAGCCTGGCCACAGGAGCCTCACAGGTTCTGCAGTGGGGTGAACTTGGCGTTGGCTGAGCCGGAGCCGTGGCTGAGGTTTTTTTCTGCCCTTCCTCAGGCGAGAGTAGATGACTTTGTGTGTGAATTGAACTGTGGCTTGTTCTGGAGGATCTTGAGTGTTTTGCCAGGGAGGGGCGACACAGTAAACACACATCCACCCATACAACGGACAACCATGTAGCCACTAAAAAGAATAGGGCAGATGCGTGAATACTGGTAAGTGAAAAGAGCATAACAATATGATCCCATTTGTGCATTGAAAATGTCTAGACGGTTTCAGCCCTGCTTCCCCCTCCTCCAGGTTCCTAGGCCCAGTTCTGAGTCCCAGGGTGGCCCATAGGGACTTTAGCTACCATAATTCCATCTGCACTCCCATGTCACCCCAAATGAACAGATAATTGAACACAAAATAGCATGTTCACCACCTGAAGACAAATTTCTTCCCTATGTCTTTCACCTATTTTCCGATTCCAATTGAACTGTATTCCCAAGACCCCTCTGCATCAGCTACCTATTGCTGTGTAACAAAGCACCACAAACTCAGCAGTGCAAACAACAGATGTTTCTTATCTGGTCATAGTCCAGGCATGGCCTCACTGGGTCCTCTGAGACTGCAGCATCTCACAAGCCTATAATACAGGCGTTGGCCAGGCTGCATTCTCATCTGGAGGCCTAACTGGGGAAGGACCTGCTTCCAAGAGCATTCAGGTTGTTGGCAGAATTCATCTTCTTTTGGCTGAGTGACTGAGGGTGCTACATTTTGCTGGCTGTCGACTGGAGGTACCCCGCCCCCGTCAGGTCTTTGCTAGGTCCCTTGCTAAGTGAACTTCCAGAATATGTCTCCTTACTTTATCAAGCCAGCAAGGAGACTCTCTAGTGTGTGCTAGTAAGACAGTCTTACACAGCTACATCGTAACATAGTCATGGGGGTGACACACCATCACCTTCCCCATATTCTATGGGTTATAAGCAAGTCATCAGTTCCACCAACCCTCAAGGGGAGGGGATTATGCATTACAAGGCATGAACTTGGGGCCACCCTAGGGTCTGTCTGTCACACTCCCCACGAGGAGAGTTTGGAGCTGCCTCTGGGAGGGCCCTTGGGGAAGAGTTCTGGGTTGCCACACTGCCAGGGTCTGGGGAGCCTTGAAGTGTTTGTGCTCTGGCAGGCTCTCAGGTTCACGGTGGCTTGCCGATAAAGGCATTTAGCACGGTAAGATCAAAAGGCTGCATCCTAGCCTAAACTTTTGCCAAGTAAGATCATGTGTGATGTTAATGGTGGCCCTGAGTTGTGCAGTGCACACCTGCACAACTTTCCCTAGCAGCCCGGAATCACACCTGTGGATGAGAGTTTTTCAGAGCCCTACCTCTCTGAGGAGTAATATCTGGTCCGACTCCAGTTCCACCAATGGACCATATGTCCGTGCAGCTGAGTTTACTTTACACTACACCCGCTTTCCTAGCTAGTCCTTGACTTTTCTATTCCTCAAACACATCCAGAAAGCTTGAAATATTTTCTCTGGAATTTTTGACTGTTTTTACCCAAGGCAGTCCAAAACTCACAGCTTCTGGGTGTTTGTTTATTTTCTCCCACTGCTGGGTGGGTCTCTAGAAATGGAGCATCAAAGTGAGTTGGAGTCTCCAGTGAAAATCCTGATTCTTCCAGAGCAATGATTGTCACAGCTGTCACACAGGTGGGGACGGCCCAGTGCCACAATACATCTCAGTTGCAATGTCACAGTTACATGCTATGACATTGATATTATGATATAAAACCTCAGGCTGTTAAATTATTCCCAGACGTTTGGCACCGCCCAAGACTGCTTTTCAATTAACAATAAACATACAAGGTGCAACATTTTGGGACAGCAGTCCTTTTTCTTGTGTCATCCTTAATTCTGATAATTCATGACAATGCCACCCATGTATTGAGCACTTACCATGTTTTATATATTTCTCCCAATGGTCTTCTAAGACAGCTACAATTATAAATACCAATTTACAGATGGAAAGATGAAAAACTGTGGCTTGAAGAGGCTTAGACCTTTGTCAAGGGAAGGCTGAGCTGGGACGGCAAGGTCTGTCTGGCACAGAGCCTGGTTCCACCTGCGGGACACCGATACCCGTGCATTATGAGCGCAAACCCCTCACCTGGACCTGTGTGGGCAGCGCCCCTGGGTTGCCCCCATCCTGCGGTGACTGGTTGACGCTGACATGCATCTCTCCAACCTGCGTGAACGTCGGCCGCCGGAACTACACACAGCCCACCACTAATGGGTGGAAAACCAGGCGGGACACCTTTAGTTTTCATGGATTAATAGCGCCTGCTTCACACTCCCTGGTGCAATGATTTCTGCCAGCTTTAACTTTTTTTTTTTTTTTTAACATATGTGTTGCCAAATGAAAACAGGCTCAGTAAAAAAGTGACCCCCCACCCCCCCGCCAAAGAAAAAAAGCGACCCAAACCTGGCCCTCAGTTTCCCAAGCAAAATGTCCATTTTGACTTTGCTCACCTGGAGTCCTGTTCTTCCATAGCTTTTTTTTTTTTGGCTGCGCCATGCGGGATCTTAGTTCTCCAACCAGGGATCAAACCTGTGTCCCCTGCACTGGAAGCGCAGAGTCTTAACCACTGGACTGCCAGGGAAGTCCCCTTCCGTAGCTTTCGTGTGTTCACCTTTGACCCGGGACAGGGGAGCTGCTGGCCAAGGGCACCGACCCCACTGCGTCCCTCCCCCGCAGGTTTCCTCCCCCCAGGCTTGGGTACTGTGCCCCCTCCCGGGTCTGCAGGCCCACCCAACCCTAGGCCTCGTTCAACCACTCTTGCCTCTGTTTCTGAGGGACAAAGTGGGGGACTCCCCTAGAGAACTTGGGAGTGGCAAAGATCAAGGACCTCCCTGCTTTCAGGGTACCTGGCAGAGGCCGGGCAGGGGGGCTATTGGGAAGCCCAGCCCCTGCCGCTGGGGTTCATTTCAGGAAGGTGAAGGGCCAGGAGACCCAATTCCTTGGGCCCCAGCCTTAGAGAAGAAATGAACTTTGTGCCCAAAAATATCTGTCTCAGCACATGTCTAGTCCTACAAACCCATGACCCCAAGAAGGGCCCTTTGTGCCTCCCAGGGCTACGGAGGAGAGACCAGCCCTCCCTCGGGTGCTCTTGAATTCTTCAGCACTGCTCCTCCCCACGCTCCCCACTTTCCCCGCCTCACTCTCAGCTGATGGGCTGGCTTCCTATGACGGGACGCACAGCGGGGACCGTCCACGTGCCCTGCCTGCCCTGTCACTGTGGCTTTCTGCTTAAAGCCCCACCCTCTCCTGTCGAGGGCATCCCATAAGCCATGATCCTCTACCTCTCTCTGGCATCCTCAATGTTTCCCTCTTTAATGGGATGATTCCTACTGAGAGCCTACAAATAAACTACAAAGCCTCCCACCCTTAATGAACCCTCCTTGGACACGCCCACATCTCCCTCCGATTACCCCGTTTCTCACTATCCCTTATACAAAATTCCTTTGAAGCATTTTCTAACCCTGCCGTCTCCACCTCCTTTCCTCCTGTTTTCCCTTGAAGTGACGCAAGGCAGGCTGGCATCCCCACCACTCCTCCGAAATAACTCCTGCAGGAACACCAATGACTTCGCTGTGGCCGATTCTCACGTCACCTAACTTGAGCAATCAGAGACTCTCAATGCAGTTTTCTCACCTCCTTGAAGTATGTTCTTCATTTGGCTTTCAAGGCACCGTAGCCTCTTGTTTCTCCTCCTGTTTCACTGGTTACTGCCTCGCAACCTCCTTTACTGGACATCCCCCCGCCCCCCCCGCCAATCTCGCCACCTTCTAAACTTCGAAGTGACCCAGGGCTTGGTCCTTTTCTGGAGCCGCACTCACTCCATGGTTGTTCTCATGGATTTAAATACCATCTACTATATTTCTAGAAGACTCCTAAATTTATTCTGCCGTCCCAGACTTCTTCCTTCAACTCCAAATACACACATCTAACTATGGCCTCAATATTTCCATCTGGAGGTTTGCTGGGCATCTCAGGAGACTCTGACTCTGGCCGAGATGTTGTCACAGGGACCAAATTTATGCAGCCGCCTGGAACACCATCCAAATAAAACCGGACGAAATATACGAAAGAATAATTTTCAAGACACTGCATGCCAGACAAGGTGGACAGTGATCTCTGAGAGACGGGTAACAAACAAAGGGAGCCCCACGATGGCCCCAGCTCTCTGCCCGGGTAGTTCCCAGGCTGCAGCACAGGAAGGAGGACTGAAGCAGAGCCTGGTGGACCTGGAGTTGAGGTGACGGAGCTGAGAGTCCAGGGAGACCAAGGTGGCTGGAGTTCTCAGGACAGAGCACTGGAGAGGGGAGAGCACAGAGAGAGCATTCAGCACTGACCGGCACATGTGTGTGAGGAAACTACCTGAAGCTGAAACAGCCAATGGGACTAGAGGGAATGGCGCCTGGAGGTCACGTCAACCTGGGAATAGCGCCGGCTCCCACGAGCCAAACTGGAGAACATTATGACTCCCGGGACCCTGGGTAGAATACACAGAGGGGTTAGCTCAGTGGTGGGAATAATTAGCCTAATCTGAGCACTGCTCTGGTCCAGTCTAACAAGTCATAAAAGCAAGATCCAGGAGAATCAAAACGGTTTCCAAGCAACTTAACTGCATCTCAGAACAAAGCTCAAGGATATTTCTAGGAGTTGTCAATATCCACCACTTGACAACGTGAAATTCACAATATCGGGCATCCAAGCAAATATTACCAGGTAAGCAAAGAAACAGGAAAATGTGACCCATGATGTGGACCAAACCAATCAACTGAAACTGATGGAGAGTTGACGCAGGTGTTAGAATTAGTAGATGGGAATCTGTAGACAGTTATCCTAATTGATGCCAGTAATCAATTTATCGCCTCTCAGCTCCAGATTCACCCTTCAGTGCCTGCCCTGCAGTGATGGAGTAATTCCTTTAAGCCCTTCCCCTCACAGTGAGCATAGTGTTAAGCTCTCCAGCAGAGGGCGCTGTAGGGACACATCAAGAAGAAAGGTTCACCTTCCTGCAGCTGCTGTATGATGGGTCCTTGGGCTGTTGCTCTGTCCCCAGCATGTACTGAGAACACATGGACCCTTAAGAGCCTTGCAGCCTGATCTGGTGACAACTTTCCTATGGTCCCCCTGATACACCACGAGCTCCAGGTCTCCTGCCACACCAGTGCCCTGATCCTTTCTGCTCACCCACACACCTGGCCCCTATGTTTTACCTGCATCCCCTTGCACCCAGAGGATTAACACTAGCCCACACTCCCTCTGTGTGCCTGTGTGCCTGCCTGGGCATTGGTAGCTGATGGCCTGTTCTCAGCCGGAACTCTGGAGGATAGCTCCCCACTAGCCCCATGACTGCAGACCAATTCTGACCAGGATAAACCAGCAAACCTCTCCGGTATCCAGTGAGCTGTGCCAACAGCTTCTCCAACCAGGTCCGAACCCCAGTAGCAATGGGCACGCCAAGCACCCAGACATTGGTTTCTTTTTTTTTTTTTTTTGGCTGCGTTGGGCCTTCGTTGCTGCACGTGGGCTTTCTCTAGTTGCGTCAAGCAGGGGCTACTCCCTGCGGTGCGCGGGCTTATTGTGATGGCTTCTCTTGTCGAAGAGGATGGGCTCTAGGTGCACGGGCTTCAGTAGCTGTGGCACGTGGGCTCTAGAGCGCAGGCTCAGTAGTTGTGGCTCGCGGGCTCTAGAGCGCAGGCTCCGTAGTTGTGGCTTGTGGGCTCTAGAGAGCAGGCTCAGTAGTTGTGGCTCGTGGGCTCTAGGGCGTGGGCTCAGTAGTTGTGGTGCATGGGCTTAGTTGCTCCGCGGCATGTGGGATCTTCCGGACCAGGGCTCGAACCCGTGTCCCCTGCCTTGGCAGGCGGATTCTTAACCACTGTGCCACCACGGAAGCTCCAGATGTTGGTTTTCAACACCATTCTCCAAGAAAAGGATGCGAGCTTTTGGGTTAGTCTGTCATTTGCCCCACCTGTTAACCATCACCTCTGGCAGCAGCAACCCGCCTGTGAATATTTTTGACAAACACCCCGTATAGGACAGCTTAAGCCTGGGGCCGAGTTCCAAGCCAGGAGAAATGAGGATAAGTCTTTTGAGCTGGTCTTTCAGGGAGTTAGTTACCAGGCAGGTCAAATAATGACAATTCTTTGTGAAGGTCTGTTCATCCCCCTGCCGGGAACGTGGGCTGTTATTTTTGTGGAAGTCAACAAAGACCAACCAAATGAGAAGAGCAAAGCCTATCTATTCATAACCATTAAAGTGTATATAATAAATAGATAGTATGTAGTAGGGTAGACAGATAATAACACCCACACATACAGTATGCCCCTTTCATAGTATTAATTATACTCAGTTATATTTAGGAACAGGTTGTGTAATTATTAATAAATGCAAGTTTTTATATTTTAAACATCTCTTTAAAACAAACAAGCAAAAAAAGCTTATCTATTCAGAGCCGGCTGTAGTAAGAGGGTCAGCCACCATCACTTGTGTTTGACAGAGACTCAAAGACAGGCAGAGGAGCGGGAGAGCTTTCCAGTGGGAGACAGGGAAGGCTCCAGAGTGCCTGATAGGGCCATGGGCCTGGGGTGGCCCGTGTGATTAGTATTTTTGGCTTTCTCTGGTTGATCCTAAGCTGGACGTGAGGACAAAAATTAGGGAAGCTGTCAGTTATTAATCCAGTCCTGGCCATTTGGGGCAGATTGTTACAGAAGTAATTGTTTAGCTTCCTGGATTGTTACTAGAGACAACAATCCCATTCCCTGCAAGTCTGACTTACAGCAAGCCAGCTTCCTGTGCTGTGTACTGTCGAGAAGGGGTTAGTGACCTGGGCCACTGCTGCAGGCTGTGGGCCAGAGTTCTATTTTTATACACGGGCTGGCCATTGTCTGTTTATATTTCAGTCTCTCGTTTTTCGGCTACTGCTGGGCTGGGGAGCCAGGGATGGGCGCAGCGTAAGCTGACACCCACAAGTTCTAACTGTTCTTGCTGAGATTTACCTGCTCTTTTTGATCAGTGCTTCCTGACATGTTGCTGGTCTTTGGTTAATTTCCAGAGTTCCAAAAAGTAGACTCTGACTTTTTGGGCCAATTTTTTAATGCTCTTTAGAAGCGGCAGAATTTCAGGGTTCCTTACTCCATTTTTACTCATGTCACTTGCCATATTCATTTTTAAAAGGCACGCAGAGGGCTTCCCTGGTGGCTCAGTGGTTAAGAATCCACCTGCCACGCAGGGGACACAGGTTCGAGAAGATCCCACATGCTGTGGAGGAACTGAGCCCGTGCACCACAACTGCTGAGCCTGAGCTCTAGAGCCCGGGAGCCACAACTACTGAGCCTGCGTGCCACAACTACTGAAGCCTGCACGCCTAGAACCCATGCTCCGCAACAAGAGAAGCCACAGCAATGAGAAGCCCGCGCACCACAACGAAGTGTAGCCCCCTCTCACCGCAACTAGAGAAAGCTCGCACGCAGCAACAAATACCCAACGCAGTCAAAAAACAATAAACTTAAAAAGCACAGAGAATGGTCATTTTATAAGTGGAGTGTTCTTTGGAGGTTATGTTCACGTTAGCTGACTTTTGCTTTCCAACCTAATCTTGTCATGGTGGGTAACGAGGCCCCGTCTGTGATTCCTATCTAGGGCTGCCCAGATCCTGTTAAGCATGTAAACTGCCTGCCCTCAACCTTTAGTCAAAGTACGTGCCTACCTTGTCTTTTTATCAACCCAGCATCAAGGTTTTTATCAACCATGATAAAAACCTAGCACAAGGTCGAGCACATGCTATCTAATTAATAAATTGGGTGGCTAGATAAGCCCCCTCTTGGCTGACATATTATTTCTTGGAACTCAGCACCCACCAGTTCTGTGGATGGCTGTGGGAGCAGGTAGACATTGCTGGGCTTCCCACCGGTCAGAGGGAGCCTGATGAGGAGGGAGCAAGTGGTGGAGAGAGGCCGGACCGAGCAAGCCTCCTAGAAGCTTCCATTCCATTCCTCCTAGAAGGCCTCCTAGTATCCTGATGCTTGCTGGCTGATCTGTCCCCAGTTTAGAGATGCCAAGTTTGGAAGCAAGTTAGAGTGGGTTTCTGGGTGTTGCTACCGAAGAATCTTCACTAAAGCAAGGTGGATTAATGGAAGGTAGAACCAAAGACAGGACAGTGAGGGCAGCACATGGATCGTCTGCATGGTCCAGAGGGGAGCCGTGTCGGTGATTGCGTGCTATTGTGGGCCTCGATGTACATATGCCCTGACCCTTGAACCCCCAGAAACTCCCCCCTCCCCTCTCCCCCTGCTAATGTTACAGAGTAATTGAGCAGCACAGACCATGTCTGCAAGGCAGCTGTGCATTAGGGTGGGGCAGGGCCGGGGGTAGCGCTTGGGTGTGGGTTCAGGGTTCTGGTACAGGGGACGCGCTTGGAATGCTGACAGGGGAGGGGCCTCCCCATCATCACCTCAATTAAGCCAAGTGATGGATAAAGAGAATTTTCTGGACTCTCAATGCCTGCTTCTCAGAATCACTTTGGAAAGCCCAAGGAGTGCAGGAAAACAAAGGGAGCCCCTCCCCACTGAGTCATCCCCACCTGAGCAGGCTTCCCACCCAGAACAGAGACACAAGGCCACACCTCGTGTCCAGGCAGACCAAGTCATTTTCCCATCTAGAAAGCGGGGTTTTGTCACTGAAAAGAAGACAGATGTTGGGGTAAGCAGCTAACATTGTCGGTCACTCCCCTCCTCTGCTCTGCATGGCTCTGCATACCATCCTCCCAAGATACCCTCTGGGGGAAGAGGGCCCAGCCTTAGGCCTGGAGACTAAACCAGGCTGCTAATTCCCTCTCCCTTCTGTCTCAATCAGAGCGAGCCGTGTCACTCCTGCCCACAGCCCATTGGCCAGAGCTAGGCACGTGACCCCACTTCCCCGGGGTCTGGGGTCTGGGGGAGCAGTAGGAATGCTCATGCGCGTGAGCATCGACGCTGGGAGCTTTTAACACAAGTGAGGTGCTCTGTGTGTGCGTATAGAAAAGACCTTCAGGACTGTTGTTAGCTGGGAAAAGGGGCAAAGCAAGCTGCCGAGCTCAGGTAGAGTGTGACCCTGCTTGTGTAAGAGATGGTTCTAGAGATAGCTGTGGAGACAAGGCTGTGTGGGGGCTCCTCCTGCTGTAACAAATGACCGCAAGCCCAGCGGCTTCAAACAACACACTCTTGCTCTCTTATCATTCTGGAGGTGAGAATGCTGAAATCAGGGGGTCTGTAGTGCTGTGTTCCTTCTGGAGACTTTGGGGGGAAATCCATTTCTTTGCCTTTTCCAGCTCCCAGACGCTGCCTGTTTCTCTTGGCTTGTGGCCCTCTCTTCCTTCATCTTCAAAACTAGCAGCACAACATCTTCAAATCACTCTCTCTCTGACCTTCCATCCCCACTTCTCTCTCTCCCTCTGACTTTGACCCTCCTGCCTCCTTCTTGTGAGGACCCTTATGATTACATTTAGGGCCCACCCAAGATAATCCAGGCTAATCTCCCCACTTTAAACCTGTCACTTAATCATATATGCAAAATCCCTTTGGCCAAGAGAGGTAACATATTCATAGGTTCCAAGGATTAGGATATGGATATCTTGGTGTTCAGTGGCGTGTGTGTGTGTGTGTGTGTGCATGCACACGCGCGCACGCAATAGTCTACCTATCACAATGACTATAAAAGCTTTTGGAGAAGTTTGTTATATAGTGGTGGGGGGCTCTTTAAGAAGACATTCAATTATGACTACAAAATTAGGGATGAAAGTAAATATTATTTAGAATGAGAAAGTAAATTGCAAATACCACAAACATGAAAAAACAGAAAAAGATATAACTCACATATTGTATTTACTTACAATTTTATTTTATATAATATAAAATAAAATTTTATGTTATATATTAAGTAAAATAAATATAAAATAATATATTAAATAAATAAATTTTATATTATATATTACATATTATATATAAATATTATATGATCGTATTTGGGGGGTTTCATAATATTTTTAGTATTTATTATTTATTTTCTCACTCTAAATGAATATTCACTTTCATCTCTAACACTGAATTCTTTAAGTATACTTTGTATACCAACTTTATATAATTGAGTATAATCTTTCTTAAACAGGGCCCCAAACTGTACATTGAGCCATAGACCCCCAAAACCTGATCTGCCCTGGAGTCCTTTTTTTTGGGCCACGTGGCTTGCAGGATCTTAGTTCCCTGACCAGGGCACCAGGGGTGCCCTGGCAGTGAAAGCACCAAGTCCTAACCACTGGACTGCCAGGGAATTCCCAAGCCTGGAGTATTTTTATAAAGAAAAATTTAATTGTTTTCTTAAGTCAAAATCAGGATGTGGGGCTTCCCTGGTGGCTCAGTGGTTGGGAGTCCGCCTGCCGATGCAGGGGACGCGGGTTCGTGCCCCGGTCCGGGAAGAGCCCACGTGCCGCGGAGCGGCTGGGCCCGTGAGCAGTGGCCTCTGAGCCTGCGCGTGCGGAGCCTGTGCTCCACAACGGAAGGGGCCACGGCGGTGAGAGGCCCGCGTACCGCAAAAAAAAAAGAAAAAGAAAAAAGAAAAATCAGGATGTGATTCAATTCAAATCCAATACAAATTCAGAAAGAATTAGAAAAACCGATTTTAAAATTCATATGGAAGAGTAAAGATTTTAGAACTGCTAAGGCATTTCTGGCGGGGTGCGGGGGAAGGATGATGAATTTGTGAAGGGAATTCGTGCTACCTGAGATTAAGATCTACCATTATAAAACTAATAGTGAGAAGAGGGTAGTATTGGTGGGAAGATAAATAGCTCAGTGGAACAGGATAGTGAGTCCAGAAACAGGCCCAAACACATTTGGGAACTTGACATATTATTGACATGACATTACACTTCAGTGGGGAAAGAGCTGACACCTCAATGACATACCGTTGGAACAACTGGTTTTCTGTACAGAAAAAAATGCAATTGGATTCCTATTTACCCATAGCCCAACATAAATGCCAGTTGAATTAAAAGATTATACACTCAACTATTAACAACTGTAAAACTATTAGAAAAAATATATAGGAGAATGTCTTTTATAACCTCTGGGAAGAGGAGTTCTTAGTGAAAAAGCACAACTCATAAAAGACTGGGGACTTCCCTGGCAGTCCAGTGGTTAAGACTCCGAGCTTCCAATGCAGGGAGCCCGGGGTTCGATCCCTGGTCTGGGAACTAAGATCCCACGAGCTCTGAGGTGCGGCCAAAAAATTTTAAAAAATAAAATAAAAGATTGATGAATTTGACATCAACATTGAAAACTTCCATATGACAAAAGAAACCATAAATAAAGCACAAACAAGCCACTGACCAGGAGAAGATTTTGTGTATTCAACGCAGGATTTGTTCCAGAATGTATAAAGAACTTTTACAGATCAATAAGAAAAAGACAACTTAACAGAAAAAGTGGGCAAAGGATATGAAGAGACCATTCCCTGAATGGCCAGTAGACATGGGAAAAGATGCAGAAACTCACCATTCAGGGAAATGCAAATTAAAACCACGGTGAGAGCCCACTTCATACCCATCACATGGCAAAAATCATCAAGTCTGTCACTGCCAGGAAGTTATGGGGAAATGCAAACTCTTATATACTGCTTGTTGGCATGTTAAGTTATGACCACCTGGAAGACCAATTTGGCAATTTTAGCAAGGTTAAAAATGTGTGTACTCCACCAGCTGGCAATTTCACTTCTGGGGGCAGCCCTTGGAGAAGCCCTTTCCCTGTGCCCCAGGTTGCTGTACCTGTGTTCACTGCAGCGCTGTTGTAATACCAGGTAAGTGGAAGCAACCTAAACGTCCAGGAAACGGGAGGAACAATTGTGAAATATTCTTACGAGGTAATAACACAAGCATCGATTAAAATGAATACAATAGATCTCTATATACAGATACGAATAGACTTCAAAAGCATACTATTAAGCTTAAAAACCAAGTTGTGGAATAAGTACGTGTGTGTGAATAAATGTATAAACACCTCAGAGTAGAATTGCTTGGTTGTACGGTGAGCATTTGCTCACCACCTATTTTCCAAAGCCGATGTGCCAGTTTTCACTCCCATCTGCGGGGCATGAGAGTTGCAGCTGCCCCACATCCTTGGTATTGCTTGGTATTCCCAGCCTTTTCGTTTTAGGCATTCTCATGGGTATGAAGGGATGTTACAATGAGGTTTCTGTTTGCCTTTCCTGATGACTAGTGAGGAGGCATGTGTCATGTGCTTCTTGCCATTTGAGTAATCTTGTATGCATGGCGCCTGTCCAAGTCTCTGGCTGGTTTTTCTTTGGGAATTTCTCCGGGTTCTTGTTTATCTGCAGAATCTTTATAGGTTCTGGACTTGAAGCCTTTGTGGAGTACACATACTGCAAATATATTCTTCCCCTCTATGACTTTTTTTTTTTTTTACTATCCTAATGGTATCATTTGATGAAGAGAAAGTCTCAATTTTAATGTAGTCCGAAGTATTCTTTTTGTTCTTTATGGTTAGTGCTTTTCGGGTTCTGTTTAAGGAATCTTTGCGTTCTCCGAGTAAAGTATTCTATGAGTTCTTCTAAAGCATTATTACCATCCACATTTCGATCTACAATCCACCTGTAACGGAAACCCTTTGCCATCTCTCATGTGAGGTGGTGAGCAACTGTGGCGGGAGGGTTGGGATCGGGGTCCTCAAGTCCCTCCGGGGAGGGGTAGCCGCCCTCCCCAGCGCAGGGAAGCTCTTCCCAAAGGTGTATAAAGCGTCTCCGCTCCCGGATTTTCCTCCGCTCTGCTTTTCCACGGCTCCTACAGATGCCCCCTGGAGGCTGGTCCTGCCCTGCAGCCAGCTCCTGCAGCTTCCTCCGAGGCCAGGACAGCCGGCTGCGGAAACGCAGTTCGCAGCCCTGGGCTGGGCTGTCGGCTCTGCGGGCCCCGCCCTCCCTGCCCGCGACGGTCTCAGGCCCACCCTTGGAGCCACGCTCGGCGGCCCACCGCCCGAGTGCGGTTCCCACCCAGCCCCAGGCGGCCCCGGCTGCGGGATCTGGCAAAATTGCGGCGCTGGGCCACCTCCTGCGTGGAACCGGGGAGAGGCCACTGCGCTTACCATCCGGAGGGCGCTCGAGAAGGGGGCCCCCGGGGGGTGGTGTCAGCGGCCGGGCGGTGCCCCCAGCCGCGCCCCGAGCGACCGCACGCTCCGGACCCCCGCACCCCCTGTAACCCCGCGTCCCATGGCCCCTAGTCCAGGGTAACCCCATGCCCCAGGTCCGCGCGCCCATGGTCTGGGGGAGCACGGCGTCTGCGGGGTGGGCACCCGGCTTTCCGGGTCGCACCGAGCCGGAGGCTTCCAAGGGGCTGGACCCCAGCAGCCCGGCCGAGTCTGAGGCCTGTGCCGAGAAGGGCATCCAGAGCGACCGCGAGAGCCCCGCTGGTGTAGACGCGGTGGTCCAGGATGCCCGAGGTACCTCCGTGTTCCCCACTGGCTACCCTGTCAGGCAGGCAGGCACCTGGCCCACTATCGCCCTAGTGGAAGGACACCCCTCGTGGCCCGGCCTTGGCGGTGCCTCCACGTGGCCTCGGAGAGGAAATTGGGTTCGGGTGGAGCTGGGGGTGGGCGGCTTCCCTCCCTCCACCCCTCCATCACCCCA
>RJWK010030410.1:0-24721 GCA_004363435.1 Platanista minor | reverse complement strand
GGCACTGAATAGTCTCATAACATGCCTTCTAAAGAGAATGGACATGGGGACCTCCCCTACTCCCACCTTTGGCCTTAATGTTCCCTAGGCTCTGACCTGCTGCACCGTGGAGGTGAAGACCCTAGATGACCGTCTGCTCAACATCCCCATCAATGACATCATCCAGTGAGTCCATCTGCTTGGGCCCCAATATGCAGAAGGGCTGCCTGGTCCTTAGAGGGTGTGTCGGACAGGCTGGCCTGGTATAGTTGTTCAGGTTGTACCCAGCACAAAGGGGTGAGAGAGACTGGAATCCAGCCCCCTCTCTGGCCAAGCTGCGGGCAGCATTCACTTGGCAAATGTGCCTTTTTCTAACTTGCATGAAGCCACTGTGGGGGCCAGAGGCCCTCTGTGTTGGGAAATCCTTGTTGCCTTCATCCTCTAGAAGTTCTAGAGTTCTGAGTTGCATCTCCTAAGCCCTTTTCCAAGCAAGGCCCTCTGCATGGGAAGCTCAGCAGTCCAGCACTCCCCCACCCCAACCCAGGGTCTGCTGCTTGTCCTGTTTCCCATCTAAAATGGGATTCCTGGAATCCACCATCAGAGCCTCAGTGTAAACGGTTTTCAGGGAGCAAGTTGTCTGGAACAAGCCAGTCTCCTCTTCCCTCCCACTGGTTCTAGAAGCTGCTAACTGCCCCATGCCTGAGGTTTTCTGGGCAGGGGGCAGGTGTGCTGCTCTGGGGTGCCCTCTGAGCCCCCTTCTTTCATCTTCCCATCTCAGCCCCAAGTACGTCAAGAAGGTGCCAGGTGAGGGGATGCCGTTGCCAGAGGACCCCACCAAGAAGGGGGACCTCTTCATTTTCTTTGACATCCAGTTCCCCACCCGCCTCACACCCCAGAAGAAGCAGATGCTGCGCCAGGCGTTGCTGACATAAGTGGTGGGCTGGGCACTGGAGCAGGGGGAGGAGAAGGCTAGCTGGGCCTGACCCCACCCCAACCCCCAGCACAGGGTGTGCACGGGAGCCAGCCCGCTGCACAGGCATGACGTGAGGACCGGATGGCATGGGATTTTAAACTGATACAATAAAGTTTTACTTTCTATCCTCCAGCTACACCCAAGAGAGTGTGTGTTGGAGGGAGAAGAGCTTCATACAGCCCTTCTGATTGGGAGCAGAGGGGAGGGCAGGGCTCAGGAAGCTGAGGACCTGGGACCCTGTCCTGGCTGTGTGAGCCTGGCCAGGGCCCTGAGGGCTCAGAGCCTCTGTGCTCCCACCTTGATAGCGTGGGGCAATGCTGCATCGTCTCTGAGGGTCCCCAGCTCTATTTCTCATGACACACGATCTTTGGAAGGGCAGTCTCTAGTGTGATACTTAGGAAAGCAAAGCACAAAGAGAACAAAACACTTGTCTCAGGTCCCACAGGGCTCAGTGGCAAAGCTGTCATCAGAACCTTGAAGGCCACTTCCCACAGCCTCACTCTGCAGCACGAAGGACACAAGTGCTGGAAATGGCTTTGGTTGCTGCCTTGCCTGGGCTGCCTCTAGGCAGGGTCTTAGAACTGGGATCTGCTCCCAATCCTGCCGCTGACCCTTTGGATGTTATCCATCTTGTTAGTAAAGCAAAACCCATAACCATCCTCAGGCAGCTCATTGGTGTGAAAGTGCTTAGTGAACTCACTGCTTAGATTACCAGGGTTACAGCATTGCTACCAATGTGGCCTGGGGGAGTGCCAGCCTCCAAGCCCAGCTGGGCCTTTGCAGACCACACCTGCTTCCCCAGCCTGCCTTCCATCGACAGTGCAGCACGCACCTCTTCTGTGCCAGGGGAGGTGCCCTTCACTTGAGTCTGGACTTGGGCTAGGAGAGATCCAAGCTTATGACAGAGAGGGTGGCCACTTTTGTGAAGTGACTTAAGAGGTGCCAGAGGGAATTCCCTGGTGGTCCACCGGTTAGGATTCCGCGCTTTCACTGCTGAGGGCCCAGGTTCAATCTCCGGTCAGGGAGCCAAGATCCTGCAAGCCGCGCGGAGCAGCACCCGCCCCCAAAAGAAAAAAAAAAAGAGGTGCCAGAAAAGGGCCCCATAATATCCATATTGCTTGGATTCCACCATTCAAAGCATCATATTAGCTTAAGGTTTTTTTCTTAAATGGGGGCTCAGTAGCACCAGTCAGCCATTTTTAAACCATCAGGGAGAAGGCAGCAGACCTTGAGACAGTCTGACCCAGGGTTCACTAAAGAATGGGAGCTTTGGAGTTAGATGCACCTCAGGTGTTGTACTTAACCAGCTGTGTACCCTTCGGCAAATTGCTTCACCTCTGAGGCTATTTACGATCCCTATCTTGCAGGGCTGTGGAAACCAGAGGAGTGAAGCAGACTCTGCCCTGAGGCAGGACCCAGGTGGAGAGGTGGTGGTAGGTGCCCTGTTCTGAGAGCAAGCAAGTGGGTGAGGGCCTGCCTTGTGAAACTCTGGTGCTCCAGCTCTCCTCTAGGGCAGCAGCAAGGCCTGCTCTTAATCTCTTGCTCATGGTGAGACTCTCAGGCCTGTGAGAGCCATTTATGAGATTGTTGTTATTACCTCAGTGCGGTCTTCAGTGCTACCGTGTGAGTCAGGTATTTTATAGGCATTAAGGGTTGAGGAGTTATTGAGGCCTCCTGGTATGCTGTCCAGTGGCTCCTACCACCTTTCCCAGCCCCTCATTGTCTCAGGGTCATGCCTAGAACCATGATGAAGTCTGGTGGCCTCATGTCCATGCCAGTGTCTGAAACACAAGGCTGGTGAATGAGCCAGCTGACAATGCCTAAGGCAACAAATTGCCCCTCAGTTTCCTCTGGTGCAAAACAAATCCTGCCTCAGAGGATTAATGTGAGAATTAAGGTGCATTAAGCACACTGACCGGGTCCTCCACTTATGCCGACTCCCTGCCACCTTCACCCTGGCTTGACTCATGACACACAAGCCTGTCCCTCTTGGGGACTATGAGACCTCAGCTCAAAGGAAGGTGAGGTTGTAAATCAACTATACTTCAATAAAAATAAAAATAAAAATAAAAAGTAAGGTGAGGAATCCTGGGCCCTCTTTCCTTCTCTACAACCCTAATATCCTGGACCCCTTGCCCAAGCACTGAAGGGCCCAGCCTACAGCTCTGACCAGTGGGAAAGGCACAGTAGCACCAGCTGACTTAAACAGGAAGGTCATGTTCTCTGGGCTTGGCTCCACAGCTGCCCAACAGGATTCCTGAAGGACCCCAGCCCCTAGGGGAAAAGTGCACAGGGGGAGGGAGGAATCTGAGTCCTAGTCCCAGTTCAGCTGCTGATTTCCTATGTGTCCTTGCCTGCATGACCTGTCTCAGCCTTCAGCTTCTTCAGACATCTATAAAATGGGCCTGGATGGCTTAATTCTAAGGGCCCAGCCCTTCACGAGATGCCTTGGGATTCTGGAACCTCACAGAGTCTCCTAACCCTTGAAACAGAAGTAGCCCTGCTTGTCTGCTCTCCTGACTGGAGACAGATGGTGGGAAGAGGGACAGGGAGGCTGACACCCCTGGTGTGTCACCACCTCCCTGGGATCTCTAGCCTGGGGTGAGGGTGAGACTCTAAATGGAAAGACTCCGGCTGAGGCTAGGTGTCTGCTCTACAGCCTGTCCCACCCAATGCAGTTATACCGCCTCCTAAGGGTATGACTGTGGAGGATGAGAAGCAACCTGACTTGCCCTCACTAAGCCTGGGACTTGGGGGAGGTGGATTTCCCATTTGTAAAATGGAATAAAATAAGCCTACAGCATCTAAGGTTCCTAAGTTCCTCTAAATCTTCCAAGCAGCACAGGAGAAGCAGGGCAAACAGGAACACTCATTTTGCAGATTAACAGGCCCGGGGCCAGCTGGGGGGGTTGGAAAGGCAGGTAGTGGAGTGCCAGACACTGGTGAGTGAAAGCTCAAGTGGTCTGGTGAGAGAGCAAGGCCACTGCTGACTCCAGGCCACTCCTTTATTTGCCACCTCAGCCCTGGCATGGTCTGGAAAGAGAAGCAGACCAGATGACCTCCACCCAGATTGCTGGAGGAAGATGGGTCACACACCCCTTTCCAAGTCAGGTGGCTACTCCCCTGCCTACCAGGTGCCAAAAGGGCCCATTAGACCAAGACCTCTGGTAACAGAGATGGGGGAGACGCCAAGGTTGAGCTTGTTTTATGGGTGACATGCTAGTCAGGCTCAGGGGCAGGAGGCAGGACAAAGAGTCAAGGCTGAACTTCTCAAGGGACTGAGGGCTTGAGATGCTGCTGGCTGGTGCCAGGCTTCCCACAGTGTCAGCTGGGGTCAACTCCATCAGGACTGTGAGAGGCAACGGGGAGCTGAGGGGTGAAAATGTGGGGAGAGGGAAGGGAGGTGATGGGAAAGGGAGCAGAGGGAAGGGGTGGGGAGAGAGGGAAGGGAATGAGGGGAGGAGGAAAAGGGAAGCAGGGCCAGGCTGCAGCCAAAGCCAGAGGTGATCAGCAGGGGAGGCTCAAAAGGGAGCATCCTGGGAAGCACAGCCAGCCATGAGGGCCCGTTTTAGCTGCTCGTAGGTGACAAACATCACCACGTTCCAGGAACCCAATCGGAGAAAGGAGGGCATGAACCTAGAGGGGAGAAAACACAGGTCATCTCTTTCACCCTGCTGGGCCCTGGCATCCAATCCAACCCAGATGCTCTGCCCCAAAGGAAGCTGGGAGGGCCCAGGGAATGGAGCTGTGGCCTGTGAGCAAGAGTCCCCTGTGAGTCTCCATTTTAACACCCACAAAGTAGGCATGATAGCAACTCTGAGAGGAAGGAGTTAAGAGCACGAGAATGCCAGGACCAGGATCAGAAACAGTTTGAAACGTGGTTGCCATGGCAACCACTCAGTTCTGGGTGGTTCTCTCCCACCTGTGTGATAGGTACAGGTGGCCAGGAGGCCTAGAATTGGGTGGGGTGGATCAGAGGCTCACCCTTTGTAGAAGGCCTGGGGACCCTCCTTCTGGAGCATGGTGAGGGCGCAGTGGCCAGCACTGCGGTACTGGCATAGGGCAGAGTTCATGTATCTCGTCTTGACCACGTCGACAGGGGAGGCGATGATGGTGGTGCAGAAGCCCGCCCCGAAAGCGGAAGTGAAGTGGCAAGGGAGGTCATCTGCCAAGAAGGAGGAGCAGGGGAAGCAGTCAGGACTCCTCACCCCATAATTCCAGAAGGAAAGAGATGATTTAAGTAGCTAAGGTCTCATAGCTTTAGAGACACACAGACTGCAGCTGGGACCTCTCCTACTGTCTCTGAGAGTCACTTTGCCAATCTAGCCTCAGCGCCTCAACGTGCAGAGTGGAAACTTCACCCCAGTTGGCTTCAATTCAGTGAAAGAGAAACTCACTCCATAAGCAAAGGAGAAATGGGATGAAAAGATGTGGTCTTCAGGCAGACCCACACTGGCTCCTGGTTTGGGGGAAGGTGAGACCCAGCATCATCTACCCTAACTCACCTGTCATTAGGTTGGCCTTCAGGAGAGTGTCCTTGATGAGGTCGTAGGTCACAAGCTCGGCACAGTTGACAACAGCATTACGAGCGACATTGGGAGAGGTCCCTGCAGAAAGAAAGGGTGCCTGTGTGAGACCAAGGAATAGGGGAAGAGGAGGATGGGGAAGGGAAAACACCTGGTACACACCTTTCCAGAGTCCCCGAAACCCTTCCTCTCGGGCAATGGTCTTGTAGGCCTCAATGGTGCTTTGGTACCTCCGGCCACCTCCAGCCCGGACCTGAGCTTGGAATCGTACCTTTACCACATCCGTTGGCTGGGCCACGGCCACAGCCAAGGCACCTGTGGTGCTGCCTGCCAGGATGTGGCTCCCGATGCCGGCATCTGTGGGAGAACCACGGGGGTCAGTGGCCAGCTGGGTTTACACTCATCTTCCACCTCTCCTCACCAAAACCACGTCACTGTCATTTCCTGTCTTCACTGTAACCTTTTGGTAATAAGACCCGGACTACCTCTGCTCTAAGAACTTTTTGCATCATACAATATATCACTGGGAGTGTCTACTACGTGCCAGGCACTGGGACAGAGTGAGAAGCAGGACAAAATGAGACTTAATGCTTTCTTTCATAAAGCATTTTCATTCACTTCATTTTACCTACTTAACAGCCCCGAGAAATCAGGATCATTTTTTTTTTTTTTTGGCAGCACTGCGTGGCTTCTGGGATCTTAGTTCCTGACTAGGGATCAAACCTGGGCCCTGGCAGTGAAAGTCCTAACCACTGGACTGCCAGGGAATTCCCAAGTATCATTTCCATTTGACAAATATGAAAGGCTCTGAGAGAAGTGGCTTTTCTCAAGGACTGGGACTCACAGGACTCGGGTTCTCATCCCTGATCTACTCCTCCCTGCCGTGTGATCTTGGGAAAAGTCAGCCTTTTGACCCGGGTTCTCATTTTCCTCATGTGTAAAGTGGAGGGTGGGCATGGCATGCTGAGAAGGTGAAATGGAAGAGTGCTGGCCTTGGAGGCACCAGTCCTGAGTGTGTTTTCTTTCTGGCTCCCCATTATGTGCCCTTGGCCAAGTCTCTCCCACCGAGCAAGCCTCAGCCTCTTCATCTGTAACACGGGGATGATACCACTTGCTCCCGAGGTGGTTGTGAGGACTGTCATGAGATGATGCCCTGCTCGGAGCCTGGCACAGCTCAGGTGTTCAGGAATCATTAGAAGAATCAGGGACCCTTCTAGTTCTCAGTTCCTCTGATCTGAAATTCCTCCTAGAGGTCTTGGGGCCTAAAGGAACTGTGCAGCTAAAAGAACGAGGATCAACCATCACTGAGAAGAGGCCAAGAGGCCTATGGCCCAGCTCCACACTCACGGTCAGAGCCCTTGGTGTAGAACTGCTTGACAGAGTCGTAGAGGCCGATGCGGATGGAGGCGAAGCTCATCTGGCGCTGCAGGCCGGCGACCAGCCCTTTGTAGAGGCTGCGGGGGCCCTCGGTGCGCACCATGGTCAGGATGGTGCCCAGCACCCCGCGGTACTGGGCACTGGCCACAACGTGCACTGGCCCCTGCCTTTCTCCTTGGATCTGCAAGGCCAAGGCAGGTGGTTGCCCTCCCCATCTCCTTCCATCCCTATGCTCTAAAATTTACAGCCCCCCAAAACCCCACTGGCCCTTGAGGAGTCTGTGTCTTGGGGAGGGAGCAGACTAGCCACCATCAGAACCCCAGGCTTCATCTCCTCACCTGTAGCCGGACTTTAGCAGTATCCAGGGGAAAGGTGATGAGATCTGCAATGCAGGCAGCTGTGCCAGCCCCCAGGAACTTCACAGTGGCAGTAGGGGGCACATCTGTGGCCTTGAACCCAACCATAATGCCAATTCCTGCTACCTCCCAGGAGATGAAGAAAAAAGAAGGGGGCACCTTCAATCAGCAACAAGACGAGACAGAGGAACTCTGCTGGAATCTAAGCCAAGGAGAGAGAAGGTCCATCAGAAGCCGAAGCTCCAGACGCCCCCTTCTCACTACCCCACCCCACTTTCCCTGATAGCACCACCTCCCCAAGCAAGGACCCAGAGCTCCCCCTGGAGGGCAAATAGGAGTGAGCTACACAGGCACTCAAACGGGGGCTGGAGAAGCAATTCATTCCTGAGAAGTCCTCCCTTTCACCACAGGGAGTGTCTGGATCACAGCTATCCTAGTGCTACCTCCAAACAGGCACTGGCCCAGCCCTGTGTCTGCTGGGTGCAGAAATGTCACTGATGCCCACATTCCTGATTCTGCAGATCTGTTTAGAGGGCAGACAGAAGTGGGGAAAAGGTTTCAACTAGACCAAGACCTGACAGGCACAAACCCACAGGCTTATGACCTGGATGTCTTAAGCAGTAGAGGTTCCTATGGGTCTTGAACTAAGTCTAGAAGAAAAGGAGTGAACAAGACCTATTCAGCTCCTTCAATTCAGTCTAATTCTCTTCCCCACCAGCCCGCACACAGCTTGGGCTCTCTAGAGTCACTCTTTCAAGGAGTCTGCTTTGCTGGGCACTGGCTCACTGAGGCGCAGGAGACAATATCTACCCTAGAGGGGGGCTTACTGTCTGGCACAGGGGATGGACAGGTGATTCAAGCTGCATTTGGGGCTTGCAGAACATAGTCTCAAAGTGCAAAGGAGGGAACATCCAACTCCACTGGGAGAGAAGAAAGGGTGGGTAATCAGAAAAGACTTAGAAAAGGTAGCATTTAGCTGGGCCTTGAAGGATACTGAGCAATTCTCAGGGCTGACAGTAAGTGCATAAGGTGCTGTACCCACCCCCACCCCGGGCCTACTGTGTAATGAAGGGAAAACTATTCCCTCTCTGGCCAGTTTCCTCTCCTATAATATAGAGGTATCCACATCTTCATGAGAGGTGGGGATGCGGAAGTGCAGGTCAGAGCTATAGTGACAAAGGAAACCAAAACCTCCATTTTGTTCTCAGAATTGGAACAACACCTTCCTCCCCTCCCTTGGGAGGAAGTGAGCCCAGCACCCCAGTGGAGGAGGGTGACTTGTTTCTCTCCCCTGAGTTTCTTTCTTTCACTACGTAGGAGTGGCTGCTCTGAGCCTCACCTAATTGGCTGCCACCGTTGATGGGGCCGGGAGGAAAGAGCTGGCCAGCAGAGGAATGATGTGGTGGCAGTCAGTTGTGAACACACAGACCCATGGAAACAAAATGTTCACCAGGCTTCTTCCTCCTGGGCTTCTCATCCCAGGTGGCTAGGCAAACAGGGAAGTCTAAAGGCTACTCACCACTCAGTTCCTGGCCTTATTCATGCTTCCCTGGAGCCTGGCCCACATGAGGCTCAGTGAAGACTGGCACTCAAGCAGCAGAAGGGGTTGATGAAGGTGTTCCAGAACCCCCAGCGTCCCTGCCCTGACATCCTCGTTCCCCAGGAAGTGCTCCACACGTTTCCTCCCCGCTCTGCCTGGCACATTCTATTAGCTCACTTACTTGTCAGAGCAGCCCTGTGAGGTGGCTGCCCTTACTTCCATGTTTCAGAACAGGGAACTTAGTAAGCATCCTGTCTGCAGGCTCCAAAGCTTATGCTATTTGCTTTGCACTGTGCCCAGCTCATTTCTTTCCTGCTGTTTTCTCAGCCCCAGGCCTCTCACGAGGAGGTCCAACACCAAAGTTCTCTCATGACAATGTGACAGTTCTGAGAAGGTTCAGGCAAACGCCATTCCCTTCTCTGGGCATCAGAGACATGACGAAATGAGGCAATCATGTCCTGACCTTGATCTGGGTTGCAACGTGTTGTGAGGGCCAGAGAAGAATAAGGCCCAGCCCCTGCCCACCTCAGAGACAAGTGCAAAGGCTAAGTTGCCATTTTGAATGTTGCCTTGGGTTTGCCATAAGTCGGGTCCTTCAGAGACATGGGTATGAAGGCAACGGTCTCTGTGCTAAAGACCATACTAAGAAGATTAAACTCAGGCCTAACGAGAAAGAGTTAATAATATATTACAATCCCCAGCAAATAACCAGTTTCACCTGATTACTAATTGCAATCTTAAGGATAGTCAAAAGCTTGAGTCAACAATATGTAGTTAGAACAACAGGGTCCTGTCCTAACTCTGCTGCTGACTCCTAGGGTGACCTGGGGCTAATCACTGTCCCACCTGGGCCTCAATATCCTCCTTTGTAAAATGGGGATTACCATCCTTGGATTGTCAGGTCAGCTTAAGGGCCAGAACGAGACCAGGGATATATGAAAGTGCTTTGTGAACGCTAAGAGTGACTTTACTGGGATGGTGGTGCTAGTTATTTGTGATAATGTCCTGCTAAACCTGCCCCCAGACCACAGGGCTGAGGCAGTAGAAGGCGCCTCCCGTAGAATGGACTCTTACCTGGCTCTGTTAGATCTCACGCTGAGGCCTTCAAGATCAAACTTCTCTAAAGGCATCCCATTCTTCAAAGCTGCCAGTGGCTATGATGGCCTGATCCCTTCGGTTTTCCATAGAAAATGGCTGGGAGATGAAACACCTAATGGTCATACTATGTGTCCTGCAGGTGAGGGCAAAGGAGGAGAGTTTAGACAGGGAAATATGGACCTTAAAGGACCACACCCCAGCAAGGAAAGGGCCATCTGTCCAAGGCACATAAGCACACTCAATCCTTATCAGGGGGATGTGAGGGTAGGGAACAGGGTCCATTTCCCACGGGGCAGCTGGGGACTAATTAAGTGCACACACTGGCGGAGGGGGACACACTGGAGGAGAGGATGAACCCAGGAGTCTGCTCTCTTAGTATCACACATTGGTCTGTTGCAGATTTCTCCTTTAGTGAAACTCAGTATTCTGGAGAAGCGTCCCGCAACACAGCAGACTCTGGTGAGTGGGAGTGGGGCAGGGGGGAATCATGATGGGTCAGAGACTCGCTGAGTCAACTAGGGACCAGAGCGGGGCTGCGAGGAGGTTCGAGGGGCTGGAGCGGGCCCTGCTGAGGCTGCATCAAGCAGCTCAAAGCCTCCTGCCAGAAGAAAGAGCCCCGGGAATGGCCTGGGGCCGCCTGGAGTGGGAGAGGAGGTCATTCTGGTCTTCGCTGAAGGTCCCCCACCCCGGCCGAGGAGAGGAAGCGGAAGGGTGAAGGCTTATATTACAGCCATTTGAATGCGAGAGGTAAAGAACAAAAGCAAGACATGAAAAGAGTGAAAGAAGAGAGATAAAGAAAAACAACAAAAGGTAAAATACAAAATAGGGTGGGAGGTGAGGAGTGAAATCAAAGGTGGCGTGCGGGTCCCTTCCGCCGGGGTAGCGGGAGTAGGGCACTTATAGCGGGCGCAGGGCTGGGGCGGGCCGGGGCCGGGCTCACCGGGCCGCAGGGAGAACAGGCGAGTACTGACAGATAGATAGGTCAGTCGGAGGGCGGTGTGCGCATCCACGGAGAGCAGGCTGTAGTATACCCAAAGGCGCGGCCGGCCGGGCTTGCAGAGAGGTAGGCAGAGGGTGCGGTGCGACTTCGATCTGTGGGGCGGGGCCTGCTGGGCGGGGGCGGGACCTGCGGGCTCCGAGGGCTGGGAGGCGGCTCTTTAGCTGTCGCATTTCCGCAGAGACCGCCACGCCCGGGGTTTTCTCCGCGCCTTCCTCCACTTCCATTTTCAGGAGCCGATCCCAGCGTCTGCCCCTTCGTTCCCCCATAGGGTTACCCCTCGCCCCGCCAACTTCATTGTGAAGATGGCAAGACTGACTCCCGGAAAGAAGCAGAGGCTGCCCAGGGTCGTACACGCCTCTGGCCCCTAGCCAGGGCTCTTTTTAACAGCTCCCAGAGGCTCGGGTAGAAGAGCACTCTCTCCTTTCAAGGACGCAGTCCGCTGGTCCCAACTCAGCCACCCGTGATTCCGCAAAACGCCCGGTGCCAGCTGGCGGGCTCCCGCGGGGCGGGGCCTCCCTACCGGCCTCGCTGGCGATTGGTTAAGGGAGCCGTGGGGCCAGAGGAAGGAGCCAATCTGGGCTGTAGCAGCAGGTGGCCGATCACCGCCAACTGCAGTTGGGCGCTGCTGGGTTTCACGCTGCCTCCGGGTCCTGTCCGGGCTCCCCGGGGACTTCAGGACGGGGAGGGGTCGCGAAGTGTGACGCTCCCGCCCCCACTTACAGAAGAGCCAATGGTCAGGAGCCCGTCGAGTGAGAAGGCCGAACAGGGCGTGGACCTGCTGCGTGTCTAGGTCCCGGCATGAGAAAGGGATGGTAGGTGAACCGGGACTGGGTCGCCCCCAGGTTGTTGGTGGTCTTATGGGGGTGACAGACACGTAACCAACCGGTAATTGTGTCCTGTGGCCGGACAAACACGTGCACGTGTAGTGTAGAAGCAGATAGTCTATGTTCGCCCTTGGACTCTATGTCCCTACTTTTGTGTACCTTCTGACCCCCTCTACCTCTTTTCAGTCTTGTCGACTGTCTGGGACTGTTGTAAGAATTCGTGGAGGTCGTGGAAGCCATATCGTTGACTACATTGTAAGCTCTTCTAGAGCAGGAAGCTATTTCTTATATTTTTAGTATCACAACCCTCTAAGACCCGCTTTATATGTGGACAGGGACCGTTGCCTGCCATTCTAGTAAACAAAGAATGTTGCCCACCATTCCAGTTCTATAAGGATCTGGCCATTAGTCACTGCAGCCTTCCACCCAGGGTGAGCCCTGAAAGGAATTCAGGGTGGAGAAAAACAGGAAGTATTCTGTGCTTTGGGTTCTATTGGCCCTAGATACCTAAGGAATAATTTAAATGAACCCAGATTCTTGCATCTTCCCATATTGAGAAAAGCACTAAAATCATTAATTTGAGATGTCTGTTCTTTGTGATTGACAGTAATCTTTTGATGTTCAACTACATTTTTTTTTTTCCAGTAAAAAACTATTTATCCTGGCTTCTCTCTTACCTCTTCCGAGCATTTCCTCAAAGCTCTCTGAGAGGTGGTCTCCTGGGCTTTTGTCTTAAGTAAGATCCCCAGATAAAACTTAACTCGCTACTTTTAGGTCGTGTGTTTTTCTTCAGTTGGCATGTAGTAGAGGCTCAGTGCATGCTGTTTGGGCTGCTGTTGAAAGTGCCCTTGGGAAGTGGAATGGGAGGATCTGGGAAGATGAACATTTAGTGAGTGCAGTTACTATGTTCAGGTTCAGTGTGGATACTTCACATAACCCCGTGAGGCTGGTATTAACCTCTGATCTACAGATGCGTGCCAGAGAGGTTAAATCATCTGCCTAATGTCACACGTTTAGGAGTGGTGCGCCGTGACTTAAGCCCTGGTTAATCAGCTCAGTGTGTGTATTTTTTGTCCAGAAGCAGAAGGAGTTGTCAGCCAGGAGACTATAGCTGGAATGGGACTGGATAATTATAGCAGAAAAGAAAAAACACACTGAGCATATGAGCCTGGCAGAAACAAAGTGGAAACTGAGAAATCAAGCCAAAAATTTATTTCTGGCACTGTGGAGTCTCCCATCCACTGCTGGCCTAGCTTTTGCATGTAAGCTTCTGTCTTTGGCTGTGATGAACGGATTCCCAGGATACTCACCAAGTTTGTGGTGAGACTACTGAACTGGTCGGTGATCTTTGAGGAGACATGAAAAATAGAGTAAAACAAAGGCTTGGAAATAAATGTGTTGCCCTGATTGCCAAAACAGGGAAGAATCTGGATTTCAAAGACTATATACCTGTGAGATGTTTGTTCATCCCTAGCAAAATTCAAAAATGGTTAAAAGGATGATGTGTGGATACTAAAAAGAGAAGTAGATATCACCAGGATTCAACATGGATTTCTTAAGAAGTCCTGTTAAATTCTCTTTTCCTTAGGATGGAGCCAGGCAGATCAGGGTGATGCTACAGACACTGTACCTCTGGATTTTTAGAGGTACAGCTCATCCAAATCATAAGATGTCTTATGGAGGAAGTGAAGAATGTTTGGTGTCAACTGAAAAAGACGCACAATGTAAAAGTTGAGAATTATATTTTATTTGGGGCATTGCTGAGGCCTTAAGCCCAGGATACAGCCTCTCAGATACCTCTGAAGGACTGTTCTGAAGAGGTAAGGGAGGAGCCAGGGTATATAGGAGTTTCTGCAAAAACACCAGGTAGCTGAATATCAAAAGATTACTGCTAGTTAAAGAAAAACCAGATATCTCAAGTTAATGAATTTAGCAGTCTTCTATGTATGGGAAGATGCAAGAGTCTGGGCTTAATAAAATTATATCCTGTTTTTCTCCATCATGAATCCCCTTAGGGTGCACCATTGGGGGTGGCTGCAGTGGCTGATGGACTGATAGTCTCAACATCCTTTGTTTACTGATACGGCAGGCAGACATTCTTTGTCCGCAATGGGTACAGATAAGTGCGTTTTACAAACCTGTTTCACATCTAGTTCACTGAAAAAAAAAAAAAAAAAAAAAAAAAATAAAAAAAAAAATATATATATATACGTACTTATAGTTTTGGAACTTTGAAATTTTAAAAACGTCTGAAACACAGAAAATGAAAAAGACACAAGAAAGACACTGACTTTTTTTTTTGTAAATTTGTTTGTTTGTTTGTTTATTTATTTATTTATTTATTTATTATATTTTTGGCTGCGTTGGGTCTTCGTTGCTGTGCGCGGGCTTTCTCTAGTTGCAGCGAGCGGGGGCTACTCTTCGTTGCAGTTCCTGGGCTTCTCATTCAGTGGCTTCTCTTGTTGTGGAGCACAAGCTCTAAGCGTGGGGACTTCAGTAGTTGTGGCTCATGGGCGCTAGAGCCAGGCTCAGTAGTTGTGGCACATGGGCTCAGTAGTTGTGGCACGCAGGCTCAGTAGTTGTGGCTCATGGGCTCTAGAGCACAGGCTCAGTAGTTGTGGCACACGGGCTTAGTTGCTCTGCGGCATGTGGCTCTTCCCGGAACAGGGCTCGAACCCGTGTCCCCTGCAGTGGCAGGCAGATTCTTAACCACTGTGCCATCAGGGAAGCCCCACTTCCACCCCCACCTCCCCAACCCCCCCAACCCCCGTCCATGTCTTTTTGTTGTTTGTTCTTCTTTTTCTTGATTTCTTAAAAAAAAAAAAAGGTGGGGGAAATGGCCACCCAAAATGAGATAGAATTACTTTGAACATTTGCAACAACAAAACTGGATTAAATTCTTTAATGAGTCTTTGTTGTCAAGTAAGAAACCCTGCATTTTAAATATTAAATTGGGAAAACACTGTTAAGAGTTAAAAGATGCTTCTTTGTGTGAATTAATGTATGATTGAAGTAAAGCTCAGTTCATAAAGCAGAGCATGAACATAGCAGTTGTTCACATTTTGCTCATAGCTCTGAAAATGCAGTTTCTCCCCCAGTTTCTTTACAGCATGATAGGCCTTCAGCTGGTGATCAGATGGCTAACATTTCCATTTTTATATAAGAAACAACTTGATCACATGGTTTATCAGTGCGTTCTCTAAAATCCATGATTGTTAATAGATTCTATTTTTTCCTCCATTATTTCTCAAAGGAAATATAGCAGCAAATTCATTCACTGCCAACCATTACAAATATTCAGTCCTTTATTAAGGTACATAACATTACAATAGGCTTAGAGTGCTAATACACAGATAATAAAATAACTATAGCTAGTAAAACAAAGCAAATGAAAAGAAAATTAAAGAGCCTTGATCAAATGAAATACTTACAACTTTCAACTGAAACACTGTAGAAATTATATATTGAAAAGCACTAGGAATATACAATAATTCAGTAACAATTATTGAGGGAATAAATTAAAGAATCACAGTGATTAGAAATTATTTTCATATTAATATGTATATTAGTGGGGTTCTCCAGAGAAACAGAGCCAACAGGATATGTGTGTATATTTAAAGAGAGATTTTTGGTGGGGGGGGGGGCATGCTGCGTGGCTTTCGGGACGTTAGTTCCCCAACCAGGGATTGACCCCTGGCCATGGCAGTGAAAGCACCAAGTCCTAACCATTGGATCGCCAGGGAAGTCCCCATAAAGAGAGATTTTTTAAAAGGAGTTGGCTTGTGCAATTATGGAGGATTGACAAGCCCAAAATATATAGCATAGACCTGCATATGTAGTTAGAGGCCCAAGGAAGAGTTGCAGTTCAAGTCCAAATGCAGTCCTCTGGTAGAATTCCTTCTTGTTTGGGGGAGGTCAGTCTGTTCTGTTCAAGCCTTCAACTGATTGGATGAGGCCCACTTAGGTATGGGGGCAGGGGTAACCTGCTTTACTCAAAGTCCACTGATTTAAAGGTTAATCTCATACAAAAAACACCTTCACAGAAACATCCAGAATGTTTGGCCAAATTTCTGGGCACTGTGACCCAGCCAAGTTGACACAAAATTAACCATCACAGTATGTATTAGTTTTCCTTATATAGATAAGCATAGCATATATTTAGTTTCTAGTTCATGTAAGACAAATTAGAAAACTAAACATTATTATATTTACTCCAAGTACAGCACTGACTGAGCCACAGGTAACTTGGTCTAAAATTTTTAATCCTATAAATAGGCCATAGTATTGAACACATGGTTGTGTTAACAGTTCAAAGAAAGACATATATTTCTAGAAGTAAGTTAAATGCACATATAGTTTTATAAAGAACACAAAACCATCAGTGAAAATATTTAGGTTATAATATTCCCAGAGTCTATTTGCCACATTCTTGTTTGGTTAATTTGGTCACAATTTTAAATTGTAAAAAATTACCCTTTAGAGGAACTAAACTATAACATGACATAAACTTCCTAAGGAAAGTAACTTGAAAAATATGAAAAGTGATTCCAATTTTTCTAAGTAACATTTGAGAGACTATAAGAGCAAATTAATTAAGAAAACCTTTGAAATTATTCAATTATCTTTAAAATTATACTGGCATAATTTAATATCTAGATGCCTAAAATAATGTTTTCATAGTAGATTTATCACTAGAGTATTTTGATCTTGAAAGCCTCAGTGCTTTTTTTTTTTTGGCTGCATTGGGTCTTCGTTGCTGTGCGCGGGCTTTCTCTAGTTGTGGTGAGAGGAGGCAACTCTTCGTTGTGGTGCTTAGGCTTCCCATTGTGGTGGCTTCTCTTATTGTGAAGCACGGGCTCTAGGTGTGCGGGCTTCGGTAGTTGCAGTATGTGAGCTTAGTAGTTGTAGCACACGGGCTCAGTAGTTGCAGTGCACGGGCTCAGTAGTTGTGGCTCGTGGGCTCTAGAGCACAGGCTCAGTAGTTGTGGTGCACGGGCTTAGTTGCTCCGTGGCATGTGGGAACTTCCTGGACCAGGGATCAAACCTGTGTCCCCTGCATTGGCGGGAGGATTCTTAACCGCTGTGTCACCAGGGAAGTCCAGCCTCAGTGCTTCTAATGTGTAGCTTTAACCTGAAATCATAATCCTTGGTTTGCAAACATCAAATTCAATTTTATGTTAGTTGACATAGAAACTAAACAAAAAATTCTTAAATCAAGGTGATAGCATGCAGCAACCATTGCTACCAAAATGGAAAAGTTCTATTTTTCCTTAGAGATTCTATGAAAAGAAAACCCACAGTGAGTGACAAAGTCTACACATAAACATTGTTTAAAAATAGGATGGGGGGCTTCCCTGGTGGCGCAGTGGTTGAGAATCTGCCTGCCAGTGCAGAGGACATGGGTTTGAGCCCTGGTCTGGGAAGATCCCACATGCCGCGGAGCAACTAGGCCCGTGAGCCACAACTACTGAGCCTGCACGTCTGGAGCTTGTGCTCCGCAACAAGAGAGGCCGCGACAGTGAGAGGCCCGCGCACCGCGATGAAGAGTGGCCCCCGCATGCCACAACTAGAGAAAGCCCTCACACAGAAACGACCCAACACAGCCAAAAATAAATAAATTAATTAATTAAATAAAAAAAAAAAAACTTTAAAAAAATAAAAATAAAAATAAAAATAGGATGGGGCTTCCCTGGTGGCGCAGTGGTTGAGAGTGCCCCTGCCGATGCAGGGGACACCGGTTCGTGTCCCGGTCCGGGAAGATCCCACATGCCGCGGAGCAGCTAGGCCCGTGAGCCATGGCCGCTGAGCCTGCGCATCCAGAGACTGTGCTCCGCAACGGGAGAGGCCACGACAGTGAGAGGCCCGCGTACCGCAAAAAAAAAAAAAAATAGGATGTTTGCCAAAAATGGAAAATAATCCAAATGTCCACCAATTGTTGAATGGATAAATAAAATGTAGTAACCCAAACAATGGGATACTATTCAACAGTATAAAAAGCAATAAAAAGGAATGAAGTACTGATACATGCTACAATATGGATAAGCCTTGAAAACATTATGCTAAGTGAAAGAAACCAGTCACAGAAGACCACATAGTGTATGTTCCCATTTATATAGGCAAATCTATAGAGACAGAAAGTAGAGCTAGGGAGGATGGGGGGATTTGGGCATGACAGATAACAGATAACGGGGTGTGGTTGTTTTGGGATGAGGAAAATGTTCTAAAATTGATTGTGGTGATAGTTGCACAACTCTGATTTACTAAAAAGCATTGAATTTTACTCTTTTAATGGGTGAATTGTGTGATATGTGAATTATATTTCAATAATGCTGCTACCAAAAAAAAAAAGAGAGAGAGAAACAAAACAAAATGCAAATCAGACCATGTTAACATCCTTTCAAGGACTGCTCTTGCACTCTGAATAAATTCTAAATGGGTTAAAAAAAAAAAGAATGTTTTCCAAAATTTCTTGTGAAATGTCAGTGAAATTATTATAGTCTGAATTAAGACCTTATAAAACAAGGTTAAATTATACATAATTTTGCTGATTTGCATACCTTCCACATATAAAACAAGGTTAAATTGTACTGATTTGCATACCTTCAACAAGCTTCAGCTGATATACATAATTTATAGGTATCTACAGGAATTCCTTTTTTTTTTTTTAACTGTGCAGCTGCTCAGCTTGTGTGATCTTAGTTCCCTGGTCAGGGAGAAGTGAAAGCATGGAGTCCTAACCCCTGAACTGCCAGGGGATTCCCTCCATAGGAATTCTTAATGTCTCATCATATCTTCTCTCAGTAATTGTTGTTTATTGTTTTATACTCTTTCTATTCTAAATACCAAGAAGTCTTTTCACAGGGAGAGTTAAATCACTTTTCATTATCCCCAAAGTGTAGGTAACAAAATATAAAATTAAATAAGATTTGTTAAAGTAACATAAACTCTCCATAACAATATTCAGTGACTGCTTATAAATGTTACCAGTTATCATAAAGCCTATAAAGTTTATCCTTAGATTAATAAAAAGAAATGCAGGGACTTCCTTGGCGGTCCAGTGGTTAAGACTCTGCACTTCTAGTAAACTCAAAATGGATTAAAGACCTAAATGTAAGACTGGACACTATAAAACTCTTAGAGGAAAACATAGGAAGAACACTCTTTGACATAAATCATAGCAAGGTCTCTTTTGACCCACCTTCTAGAGTAATGGAAATAAAAACAAAGATAAACAAATGGAACCTAATGAAACTTCTGCACAGCAAAAGAAACCATAAACAAGATTAAAAGACAGCCCTTAGAATGGGAGAAAATAATTGCAAATGAAGCAACTGACAAAGGATTAACCTCCAAGATATACAAATAGCTTATGCAGTACAATATCAAAAAAACAAACAACCCAATCAAAAAATAGGCAGAAGACGACTTCCCTGGTGGCGCAGTGGTTAAGAATCCGCCTGCCAATGCAGGGGACATGGGTTCAAGCCCTGGTCCAGGAAGATCCCACATGCCATGGAGCAACTAAGCTGGTGTGCCACAACTACTGAGCCTGCACTCTAGAGCCCGTGAGCCACAACTACTGAGCCCATGTGCCACAACTACTGAAGCCCAAGCTCCTAGAGCCTGTACTCTGCCACAAGAGAAGCCACCGCAATGAGAAGCCCATGTGCCACAACAAAGAGTAGACCCCGCTCGCCACCACTAGAGAAAGACCATGCCCAGCAACGAAGACCCAATGCAGCTAAAAATAAATAAATAAATATATGGCAAAAAGAAAAAAAGGGCAGAAGACCTAAATAGACATTTCTCCAAAGAAGACATACAGATGGCCAAGAGATGTATGAAAAGATGCTCAACATCACTAATTATTAGAGAAGTGCAAATCAAAAGTACAATGAGGTATCACCTCACACTGGTCAGAATGGGCATCATTAAAAAATCTACAAGCAATAAATGCTGGAGAGGGTGTGGAGAAAAGGGAACCCTCTTGCACTGTTGGTGGGAATGTAAATTGATACAGCCACTATGGAGCACAGTATGGAGGTTCCTTAAAAAACTAAAAATAGAATTACCATATGACCTAGCAATTCTACTACTGGGCATATACCCAGAGAAAACCATAACTCAAAAAGACACATGCGGACTTCCCTGGTGGTGCAGTGGTTAAGAATCTACCTGCCAGTGCAGGGGACACAGGTTCGAGTCCTGGTCTAGGAAGATCCCACATGCTGTGGAGCAACTAAGCCCGTGCGCCACAACTACTGAGCCTGCGCTCTAGAGCCCAAGTGCCACAACTACTGATGCCCACGTGCCTAGAGCCTGTGCTCCACATCAAGAGAAGCCACTGCAATGAGAAGCCCATGCACCACAAGGAAGAGTAGCTCCCACTTGCCACAACTAGAGAAAGCCTGCACACAGAAATGAAGACCCAACGCAGCCAAAGATAAATAATAAATAAAATTAATTAATTAATTAATTAAAGAAAAAAAAAAGACACATGCATCTCAATGTTCATTGCAGCACTATTTACAATAGCCAGGTCATGGAAGCAACCTAAATGCCCATCGACAGACAAATGGATAAAGAAGATGTGGTACGTATATATAATGGAATATTACTCAGCCATAGAAAGGAACAAAATTGGGTCATTTGTAGAGACGTGGATGGACCTGGAGACTGTCATACAGAGTGAAGTAAGTCAGAAAGAGAAAAACAAATATCGTATATTAACGCATATATGTGGAATCTAGAAAAATGGTACAGATGAACCGGTTTGCAAGTCAGAAATAGAGACACAGATGTAGAGAACAAATATATGGACACCAAGGTGGGGAAAGGGAGGGTGGGCCGAATTGGGAGATTGGGATTGACATATATACACTAACTAATATGTATAAAATAAGTAACTAATGAGAACCTGCTGTATAGCACAGGGAACTCCATTTCGCTGTACAGTAGAAACTAACACAACATTGTAAAACAATTATACCCCAATTAAAAATAAAAATACTCTATGCTTTCACTGCTGGGAGCTTGGGTTCCATCCCTGGTTGGGGAACTAAGATACCACATGCTGCTTGCTGTGGCCAAAAAACCCCAAAAAACCAAAAACGAAACAAAAAAACACCCAGAAGTGTAGATTTGCCTTAAAATAAAAATACAGTGCTGATTGCTAAAAAGTTCTTTGTTAAAAAGAAACAAACAACCTAGGGATCAATTAAAAAAAAAAAAAAAAAGGAGCTCTTTGTTGCATTAGGATGTCTATAATGAGCAAGACTCCAGACAATTAAATGTTTGCCAGACTACAATACAACACACTTTTAACGTCATTAAGTGTAAGTTATATTGCACCAGCAGAATAGTTTTTTTGACTGGCACTATAAAGCTAACTTTAAGAAAGAAAAAAAGACACCAAGTGTGAATAACAAATGGTATAACTAAATTACTGCAAATGAAGATTAGCAGTGAGAAGTGAGGAAGGTGACACTCTAAACCATTCTGATACGATGGCATCTCTAATTTACAAGAAATAGAACTCCCATATCAGCATAAGATTGTAAAGTGGACTTGAAAAAGTTGGCCTCAGTGTGAATATCCAGTGTTGAAGCACCTTCCCTGAATGAGTGAACAAAGTTAAGGACATGTAGAGAGAATTTTATGCTGGAATGTAAGAGTCTTTGATGGCTTTCTTCTCTGCAAAAGTTGTATGTGGCAGTTTTCCTACAAACTTCTCATTTAATTCAGAGCTAAATAGTGGAATTTCAAAGCACAGCTTAAGAGAAAGCCAGTCACTTCTGTTGTGGCAACATCAGAGTTGTGTTTTGTTGTTGAATCCGTTGTTGCTTCCTCAATGACCATTTCACAGGATTCTTCATTTGCTCTGAGCCAGAAGTTAAATACGGTAAATCAGGTTCTCCTTTCTCATCAGAAGCATCACCAAGTTTTCTGTTTACACGTTGACTAGAAGCTTAGATATGGTGACACATTCACAGAAATCCCTGCAAGCCCACTTTATTCCTTAATATTTGCAATGTTTTATGAACATCCGTATTGATACAGCAAAAACTTTCCTTATAGTTCTGTTTTAATCAAATGGAAAAGGTTTTTCTCATCCCATCATTTAACATCTGAGCTAATCTGAAGTAGGAATTACTTCAGGATTATGACTCCAAAACATTATTAATACTCAGTATTAGCTCTGAAATATATCTGATGGTTTTTGAAGTCTTCTACCTTTGGCCAGTAAAAGAAATAGGGATCTGACTTCTGAGCAGTGGCTTCTGGATAACTGGTCTAATATTCTGAGGAGTACTATTGCTAATGGGCTGTATTCATAAATGAGAGGAGCCTTGGAAACAAGCCATGTGTAATTTTGTTTGGAACTCTGCTGCAAGTCACAGGGTCCGAATCAAGAAGGCTCTCACACCTTTTAAGAGCTCCAGAAGAAAACCATAATTGATTGTTCAGCTATGTAGTTGTGTGACTATATCATTATTGTGATGCAGAGACAGTATGGTGTTTCTCAGAGTGAGTGCCTGATCAAAATATCTCTGCAGGGGCTTCCCTGGTGGCGCAGTGGTTGGGAGCCCGCCTGCCGATGCAGGGGACACGGGTTCGTGCCCCGGTCTGGGAGGATCCCACATGCCGCGGAGCGGCTGGGCCCGTGAGCCATGGCCGCTGAGCCTGCGCGTCCGGAGCCTGTGCTCCGCAACGGGAGGGGCCGCAAAGGTGAGAGGCCCGTGCACCGCAAAAAAAAAAAAAAAAAAAAAAAAAAAAAAAAAAAAAAAAAAAAAAAAAAAAAAAAAAAAAATATATATATATATATATATATATATATCTGCAGTCTGCACTTTTTCTTCATCAGTGTTTTGAACCTTTTCTAGTTCTGTAAGGAAGCTGTCCAGAGACTTATGTGAAAGTCTGCCAACTTTTGGTACAAGATTCTCATCATTACAAAGCAAAGTGCTGAGTCAAATAGGAAAGCAATATGCTTTGTGAGTCCTGTAGACAGATCCAAATTGCTTATACTGGCTGTGTCAGCTGGATCTTGACTATTTCTATCAGTACCAGAGCCAACAAAACTTCTTTTCAGGACTCCTACTTTCCTTGCCATCTTTTTTTTTTAAATTAAATTAAATTAATTAATTAATTTTGGTTGCATCGGGTCTTAGTTGTGGCACGTGGGATCTTTGGTGAGGCATGCGGGATCTTCTGTTGCAGCGCACAGGCTTCTCTCTAGTTGTGGCGTGCAGGTTTTCTCTCTCCAGTTGTGGCCCGCGGGCTCCAGGGCACACGGGCTCTGTAGTTTGTGGCACGTGGGCTCTCTCGTTGAAGCGCGTGAGCTCAGTAGTTGTGGTGTGAGGGTTTAGTTGCCCTGCGGCACGTGGGATCTTAGTTCCCCGACCAGGGATTGAACCCACATCCCCTGCATTGGAAGGTGGATTCTTTACCACTGGACCACCAGGGGAGTCCCTTTCATTGCCATTTTATATCGAATAAAAAGAGTATCTTTTGTGGATGGAAGGTACTTTTAAATCTTTTTGCAGATGGAACATTGCACCTTGATGAATGTACTTGCTGCACATTTATTACTTATGTCTCTTCTTAGGGGCAGAGCCCAAGCAGCAATACATGGAAACATTCTTAGCCAGTGATATATCTGTCTCAAGGACATTTGCAAGCTCTGCAACATTAGTATGCTCATCTATTGAAAGAAATATAAAGTTTCAAAGTAATCATCTAGTCATCTTGAATTCAATTCATCACAAAACCTTCAGGAGAATAAAATTCAGATATTGACACGTTCAAATAAATCCTTTGTTATATAAATTATGTAGCATATTGTAAGATAGGGATTCAGAGAGTTGAGTATATTTCTCAGGCAAAATGCACATCTTTATGTCATTTTTGAGATCTGACCAGCCTATACCACACACCATGCCTCTTTGGCAGTTTCCACTGGCTTTATTGGTAGAAGAGGTGACCATTCCTCAAATTTCAAAAAGAAAAAGTTTGCTGATCTACACTGATTCATAATATCAATGTACTGCTATCTTTTTATTGCCAAGAAAACTTAGACAGTCAGCCCTAATAAAATTGGGCAATGAAGCATAACTTTTTGTTTGGCCACGCCAGGCGACTTGTGGGATTTCAGTTCCCAGACCAGGGACTGAACCTGGGCCACGGCAGTGAAAGCCCGCAATCCTAACCACTAGGCCACCAGGGAACTCCTAAAGCATAACTTTTCTCAATGTTCATAATGTCCTCTATAATCTCAGTATAATATGATAATGGTGTTATCCTCAGACCCTTTACCATAATATCCAATAAATGGTAAATGTACAGCGTGAAATAATCTCGACTATAATAGTTCCTTAAAGTATTTGCATTCAATCTTTCTTGACGTGTTTAAGTTATATTTCTGTATCATAACTGACTGTGGGTATGTAGAGGACAATCTGCTTTGCATATTTCCTCTGTGAATTTCCAAGACCCTATCACGTGTTGGTGGACAGCCTGTTCCGTGAGTGGCTGTGCCTGATGTGGAACTTGCTATCCATGGTGCGAGGGCCCTGGGACAGCTGGTGGGGATCCTGCAGGAAGCCTGGTGCCTTACACTTTAGAATGCCCGGGCTGCCCCATGGTGAGGGCTCCAGACAGCTCAGCACGGCAGAGAACAGTGTCGGGTGCATCAGAGGATCTCAGTTTCTTCATTAAATTATACTTCAAGGAAAAAAGAGCTTTTAAAATCATCATTCTTATAAATAATTATGCAGGTTCACTAATCTACTCTCATATGTGACTGTTCCTCAAATTTCAATGAAAGGATTGGAGAATGCCTTCATTTTGCTTCTCTCCATTTCAAAATTCTTGCCTATGTGACTCTTTTATTTCTAGGTTTACCATATCCTTTCCAGAGTGATCCCTCCTGCTTGTACCCATTATTCTATGCTCTTCTGTTTTCTCTAGGACCTTTTCTCCTATCTTCAATCTTTCCTTTCTTCTACTGTGTGTGTGTGTGTGTGTGTGTGTGTGTGTGTGTGTGTGT
>RJWK010030409.1:0-24756 GCA_004363435.1 Platanista minor | reverse complement strand
AAAAAAAAAAAAAAAAAAAAAAAAGAAAGTTCCAGAGCAACTTAAAGAGCCCAAAACCCAGCACAGATCTGGTGCTCTGCAAATATTTGCTGGATATTCTGTACCCCCAGAAGCAAATGTCTGGAGACATTTTTGGTTGTCACAGCTAGTGGGGAACTGGAGGCGCGGGGTGTTACTGGCATCTAATGGGTAGAGGGCAGGGATGTTGCTAAACATCCGTTAGTGCAGAAGGACCGTCCCTCACAGCAAAGAACGATCCAGACCCACGTGTCAATAGAGCTGAGACTGAGAAAAACAAGGCTTTGGAATCAACTAGATCTGTTCACCTTCCCCTTCTATCTCTGACAAGACAAAGGAAACTAGATACCCCCGAATGCTTTAATCCCCCAGAAGGACTCCAAGCCTTGTAATTTACCTCTGTTAATAGGGCTTTCTGCGTCTCTCAAGAGCTCAGTTCATCGCATTGTTCCATATCTTTGGGACAACCCCAGAACTGTGCTTGGAGACAAGGAATTGTGAATTTCAAGAGTGGGGGCATTAGTAGAGGAATCCTGTCCTTTAGAGAAAAATTGAGCTGCTGAATAAAAAACTCAGCCGGCAAGCCCCTCGGAGCTGACAGAGGATAAAGCCTGGACTACATTTCGGAGGCTGCCAGAAAGAAGTGACTCTCTGCTTCTTCCACTCAACAGCTTTTGTTTTTGCATTAAAATGACAAGGGAGCTGCTGCTGGGGAGAAGCCATTGGCCGGGCTCCTGGTCCTTTCCGAGGAGGGAAGCTGGTGCCCCTCTGAAGCGGCTGCGTTAATGTCATGTCATTACACTGTATTGCTGCACAGGTTAATATAATTGGGTGACTATGTGTGAGCAATGATCCGTGCCGTCTTACAGCTCTGAAACAAATGGCATTTAACCAGCCGGTCTGGAAGGCTCCTTGTTATCTACCCGGTGAACAATTGGAATGGAGAAGCAGACCTCTGTACGAGCAACTGATGAATTAGTTGTTAGGTTTCCTCGACAGCCGGGATTTATAAGAGCACAATTCTAACATAATTTATTAGATCTATAAACAGACAGATCCGATGTTTTTACTGAGATTACATCTTGTCACCCTCAGATATTGTGTCACTGACAGCCCTGTTATAATTTAATTTTATTATTCTGATAAGGTGTGTGTGTGGTTTTTTTTTCCTGAAAAGACATTTTCGTTTTAGTTGGAAAGGAATCGGAAACTTTCACGTTGGCTGATTATCTGGTGGCCCCCAAACACAGCCCCTTGTCCAGGCTGTGACTGCCAGCCTCTCAAGGGCAGGAAGGAAGTTTTAGTGTGAATGAGTGTATGGCCCTAGCCTGGGGTGTGGCAGGAGGAAGGTGAGGAATGGAATTGACCCTGCTGGAGGAGTCAGTGAGGCCAGTGACTGATCTCTTGTCCTAGAGTTTCTCACCTTTGCGGGTGGTCGGTCCCTCTCTGCGCCCACCCGTCAGCCCAGGACATGGGCAAGTCCATCCCTCGTCCAGTCCCCATTCACCTGAGGTTGAAGCCAGGGCCTCTGGCCATCTGGCCAAGGGGTCTCCCTCAGAGCTATTCTAAGCCCAGTCACAGAAAGGCCCTTCTAGCAAAACCATCACAGCTCTGAGTGACCAGCACCTAACAGTACAGAGACAGCAGCTGTCCCAAGAATCGCAAGAAAGAAAGTATCTGAGGGCTGTGGATCCAGCCCAAACAGTGCAAGAAGATAGAAAACCACCCCACTTAGAGGCAGTCAGATGGGGGTCCCTCGGGTAGCTGTGACCTTGGGCATTCCACATCTCCTTTATGAGCCATTGCCCCACCTGAAACACAGGAGTAATGACACCTGCCTCATGAGTCCTGGTGAGAATAAAATGAGAAAATGAACAGAGGAGTAGACATGAAAGCCCTGTGCAAATGAAGGGTACCTTTGTTAGCAACAATATCTCTAAACCCTATTTTTTTTTTTCATCTGGAAGGGATATATATATATATATATATATATATATATATATATATATATATATATGTATATTTTATTATTGGACCACCAGGGAATTCCCTGTCATTATTTTATAATAATCTACATACAGCTTTTAATTTTACCAGGAACTTATATATGATATAATATAATGTGAGCTCATTTTAATCCTCCTAAAAATATGGCAAGGGTGGGTGACTTTATTATCCCCATTTGAGGCATGAAAAAATTGCGGATTGTGGAGGTTTCCCAGAGTTACTCAAATAGTTACAGGATTCTGACTCAAAACTGAGTAACCCCACGTCCATGACTTTGCACTTCGGATAAAATCAGGGCTTCCTCTGCTCTGGAAACCTGCTCATTCAGGATCGGAATGGAGCAGATCATGGTTCTGAGGACAATCAGAATGAAAGTTTGTTGCCAGCTCCCTGATCTCAGGAGTTCGGCCACAACTTGCTCGAAGAGATGATTTTGGTCGGTTCACCAAGAGCCCGGGATGGGGGTACTCTCGGGTTTTAGCTCCATTTGCTTTCAAGACCCCAAGGCTGGAAGCAGTTCTTGGAGTCATCTGTAAAGACCCCATGCCTCGTGGGAAGAAAAGAAATTAATATCAGAAGTGGCAGCATCTGAGTGGCAGCTTCATAACAGACTTGAACCCTGACCTCTTGGCTACAGCTGGGAGCAGCTCAGTCAAGCACATCATTGACTCCCAGGGTCCTGGAACCTGAGATGTGCATGTGGGCTTCAAGGTCAACCCAGTCCAGCCCCCTCATTTTACAGATGAGGAAGTTACATTCCAGAGAGGGCAAGGGGCTCACCCAAGGTCACACAGCGGGTAGGGGGGGTGCAAAATCAGGGCTGGAACCAGGCCTCCTGGTTCAGAGCTCTTTTCAACAGGGGTGCCCTAACAGGCACACTCTATTGTTTGATGCTTTTCTGAGATCCAGTAAAACGCAAGGTCCATCAAAGCACAGCGTAAGAAACGTGCAGGCCACACAGATCCATGAAGTCATTGTGTGCAGTAGTGGGAGTCATACTTGGGGCAGTGGACGGGGGAGGCACACTCTGTCACCTTTCACCACCTTCGCCTCGAGCCTCTTGCCTCACCCCTCCTGAGTTCCAGCCCTGTCCCACTCCTATGTGCAGCTGGGTCCTACTCTTAAATCTTAGTGCCAGGACATGCTGATTTTCTGGATCACTTCTCTATTCTCATTACATTTTCCCTTCCAGACAATTCTGTCTCCGGCCACGCTGGTAAATGTTGTCTGGTCTCACCTGATCCTCAGGACCCTCTCCTAGGGAGTTTGACCCCAGCCCTGAAACGGCAGCTGGATGGGAACAAAAGCAAAGCTTGCAAAACGCAACAATTTTCAGCTCAAGTATCACATCGTCAAAGAAGCCTTCCCTGACCCCAGCCAGCCATCTCCACTGAAGACCAGATCGGTTTCCAGCATCCTTGGCCAAAGAGCTCTTTTAGCTGTAAGGAGACATCGGTGTGATTTCTTGATTGGCGTGTGTCTTCCCCACGAGAGTGAAGCTCTGAGAGGCCAGGCGATGAGTGTCTCTGTTTGCTGCTCCGTCGCCAGTGCTCGGCTGGGTGCCTGTCATGAGGCAGGTGCTCAATAAATATCTACTTGATGAGGGAGGAATGCAGATTAAGCATTTCTTTGCTGACCCCCTAAAGAGAGGGGCTGCCATGGAAGATGGAGGATTCTGGCTGCCTTTGGGGAATCCAATGGGGAGGTGCCTCTGAGCAAAGAGATAACACCCCATCCCACTGCACCCCCTCTCCTTAGGGATGAGTGTCTCCTACCGGCTTCTTAAGGTTGTTCCAGCTTAAAGGGGTTCCTGCTTGGAACCCGGCAACCCATTAAGGTAGTGAAGGTACAAGGCAGAAGAGGGAGTCCTGCGGGTCAGCCAGGGAAGAACCCAGCCACCATGGGAAGCAGGGAGAGAGGCCACGGGGTGCCCAGAGAAGATCCTTTGGAACCTGCCTTTGGGTCCAGAGGGAGAAACATGAGCCTTGGGGCCCAGCACAGGGGCTGTGTCTCAACGCTGGAATGACAGATCAGCGGAAACTGATCAGAGTCACCGAAGCAGCATCTGCAGCCACTACTCTTAAGAAACAGCTGGCCTGGATCCCTGAGGACCCAGTGTGACTCACATTCCGGTCAAGAGTAAAAGGGATGGGCTGATGCCTCCAGGACCTGGGGGTCCTCAGCAATAAAGGCTACTGGACAAATTTGGCTAAGGACACAGGTACAATGTCATTGAGAATCATATTACAAGGTCTGCCCTCTAGGACAGCACTTTTTTTTCCAAAAAAATAGAATGCAAGCCCTATATGTCATGTTACATTTTCTAGTAGCCACATTGTTTTAAAAAGCAGAAAGAAACAGGTGAAATTAATTTTAATAATATTAAAGCCTATTTAACCCAATATATCCAAAATGCTATTATTTCAACATGTAACAAATATAAAAATATTATTGAGATATTTTACACTCTTTTATGCAATGCACTGACTCTTTTACACTTACAATCTATGCCGTTTGGACTAGCCACATTTTAAGTGTTCAATAACCACATCTGGCTAGTGGCTACTACATACTGGACAGCACCAGCTCTAGAAGCTTGAGTCAGCCTTCAGCCTGACAGTCCCATCTTGCAAGTGGACATACCTCAAGGTTATCAGGGGTCTGAAGGCACCAAAGGTGAAATGCAGGACGGCAAGGGCACGTGCAGAAATAAAGGGTTTCACAAGCCGGAGGGTGTTCACTCGGACCCACAATCCCCTGTATCAACAAAACCACGCTTTGCGCAAGGTGCAGTGGAGCCTTCTCTGGCTGGGAGCACCCTGGGGGTACTGGCTTGGTGCCTGCCCTCTGGAAATGCTCTGCTTTCAGCTTGGGAAATAGAGCTGTTTGAAACTGATCCAGGTTTTCGGCTGCCTGGTACCCGCACCCCATCTACCAAGCACAAGGAGCGAGGCAGGTGCTGGAAACACATCTGTCAACCTGCCCTGATGGTTTCTGGCACTTCCCCCAGCCTTTTGGAGCTCCTGTCCCCCACTCTGGAAGAAGCTGCACTTTCAGGGTTTAACAGTTTCTGGCACTCTCGCTGGAGGGCGTCCTGAGACACCCCCGGAGGTGGCTGCCCCAGAGGGCGGTCCCCCATTCTCAGGGACTTCTGTCTCAGTCTGCTCTGCCGCTTTGTCAATGCCCATCGTTCTGACAAGCCCCCCTCTGAGACGGCAAGTGTGATACAGATCCCACAGGTACCCACCAACACAGTGAAGAGTCCTCAAAGGGGCTGCACGGGGGCAGCAAATCCTGACACAGAGCAGGACTGGAGTCTGTATGGCCAGCCACCACTGCCCTGCTTCTGCCTCCGTTTTCGCTTCTAACACACGCGTCGTTTACGACTGAGATGAGAATATGTAAATACATTTCCTGATAATCAGTATCCATCAGCTGCTGGGTAGAACAAGATGGAGAGGTTACAGGGAAAACAGCGGGTGCTTTTAGCCAAGGTGAGACCAGGGCTCCAGTCCAGGTCAGGTCCATCACTGCTTCTCCTGGCCACTAGGAGTCACCATCACTGGAAGTTCCTAAATGATTTTGGCATCGTGTACTTTATGGGGGAAAAAGGTGTTCAGAAGGGTTGTGCATGTCTGGGTGTGTTTTCTATGCCTGAAAAAAAAAAAAATGCATGGATTAGGCAATCTTGGCAAGTCTGATTCTCCCCGGCCATGCTAACCCCTAACCCCAGGTCAGAGCTTGGACTCCTGTAGGTGCTCAGTTAATATGCTTAAACAAACAGGTGAAGGAAAGGGGGGAGGAGGGATGGTGGGGGGGGGGGGGAGGCCGAGAGAAGCCAAGAAAATTTGGTCGGGGAGAGGGTGAGTGACAAGGAGACAGAGCTCTGGGGGCAGAGGAGGTGGACCAGAGTCGTTGCCCCCCATGTTGTCCAGTCCTGGGTCTGTATATTCTCTCTCTCTCTCTCAGCTTCTTTCTCCCAGTGCCAACTGGGTGGCGTGGCATAGTGGGTGGGGCACCCTGGCTTGAGCTGAAGAGACTTGCTGACTCTTTGTTTTACCTCTTGAGCCATCTATGGTTCTAAACGTGAGCTAAACGCAGACACCATATGTGGAAATATTCATTCCAGTGTCAATGTTTTCTGTACAAAAGCACGCTGTTTTATGTGTGGGCAGAACTCCTCCTTGTAAACTGTTAAATATGATGTAAAGGCTAATTTCTCTGCATCGCCCCATAAAGGAACCCCCTGTGAAGTGCATCTCGTGGAAGGCCATAAAAGACAATGGTCAAAATAAATTAGGGAGAAAGGCGAGTGGAAGCATACGGGGCCTGCTTTGCCAACACGCAGCCGTGTGTCCCCTCTCCCCACACTTCGGCCCCAGCAAGAGAGGATCTGCATAACTGCAGGACAGATGCCCCCGCTTCCCAGGGGCCACCCGGCCTCAACAACTTTCAGAAAACAGTCTGCCAGAATTTGCTTCAAACAAAAACAATTAAAAAAAAAAAATCAAGTATTTCTCCCATTTTCAATTCTTTTCTCTTTTTTTTTTTTTTTTTTCTTGCGGTACACGGGCCTCTCACTGTTGTGGCCTCTCCCGTTGCAGAGCACAGGCTCCGGACGCACAGGCTCAGCAGGCATGGCTCACGGGCCTAGCTGCTCCATGGCATGTGGGATCTTCCCAGACCGGGGCACGAACCCATGTCCCCTGCATCGGCAGGCGGACTCTCAACCACTGAGCCACCAGGGAAGCCCCATTTCTTTTACTCTTTTAAAAAATATTTTTTCCGATTATTTTTTAATTGAAATATAGTTGATTTACAATGTTATGTTAATTTCTGCTATATAGCAAAGTGATTCAGTTATACATAAATATACATTCTCTTTTTGTATTTTCTTTTCCATTATGGTTTATCACAGAATATTGAATATAGTTCTCCCTGTGCTATCTTTTGCAATTCTTGATACCACTGTGGTTTTTTAGGGCTTTGGATTTCAGTCCTGAAAAGAAGAGACACCAATGAGAGAAAATGGTGGCAGGTGTGCCCGAAAAGCTATCCTAGGTTTTGGGTTGCCCACCCAGGCTTTCAGTAACAACTGCCTTCTTTAAAAATCTCAAATGCATTTTGGCCACATTCAAAGGTGAGCACATGCTATAATAAAGGATGGCAGGTGTCTAACCAACACAAACCTATTATTTCTCCATCAGTAGCCTTGCAGGTACCAGCACTTCATTAACCAAACCCAGCTCTGGATTTTAACCACAACCCAGATTTTGTCACACGCAAAAGAATTCGAAAACCCGGGTCACAGGGCTATTTGTGGAATGAATATTAGTACATTCTTTGCAAATGCATGATGTATGAACTGTATATATTTCTTTGATAAATTGTTTTTAAATATTTCCTCCTTTTTATTAATTGAAGAGGAGCCTCATGTATCAGTGCCATTTTTTCCTGTTTTTCACATAAATTATTTTCTTGCAATGTTCGTTTGTATTATTATTGCCGATATTAAGGCAAAGACTTTTTTTGCCTTGTAAACAAGATTTTGCTTACAGCTAAATGGAAAGAAGTGAAGTTAATCACATTGAAATAATAGGTTTAAAAAGGTAATTCAGCGGTATTGGGATGAAGTTTAATCTTCAGCAATAGAAGCAGTGCTGAGAAAAATGGCAGAAAAACTTGTTCTGTAATTAAATAGTATTTATCACTGGCAGGTCAGCTTCGCTGGGGAAGAGGCTCCAGGACTCCACAGGGAAGGGGAAAGCAACTCAGGCAGACAAAAAGGGCCCAGAGCAGAGCCTAGGGATGCAAGAGACCACTGGGAGGAAGACCTGGGTGCAGGCGGTACCTCCTGGGAGCAGGCTGTTTGACCTTGCCCATGTGTATCTCAGCTCACTGCAATGAGTCTGGCAAAAACGCCTAGAGCATCCTCCAAATTCGTCCCGACTCACAGCCTCCTTGGTCAACACTAACCACATGAGCTTGGAATTGAGACAGCCCTGGCATCAAATCACTCTCTTCATCTGAAAAAGAAGACTAATGAGGCACTAACCTCCTTGAGTTGTCACAACCAGTAACCTGGGATGTTATGTGTCATGGACCATGCCTGGTACTGTAGCAATAATCATACTAATGATAGCCAAACGAATGAGCATCTAGACCTCAGGCAAAGCTAGTGCATGTTGAGAATCTCCAGCCTGGTGAGGAGAAGGCTGAGCTTCTCAAACAGTTGGCTCTCGGGCAGCCTTCTGCAAGTGTGGGCAAACCCATTCACAAAGCACTGACCCCAGGGTAAGCTGAGGGCGTCCAGCAGCCTGCAGTGTAGAAGGCTGAGGGCTGGTTTAAAGATGGTTTCCAAACAGCTCTCGGCAAACATGGCCAAGCCCAGGAGCAAGGCAGGTCACCAGGTTGGACCTCATCCCCAATATCTCTTTCCAGACCCTGATTACCTCCTGAAGCTGGAGGATCCAAGCCCCAGATGGCTTCGTTAGGCTAAGACCATGCCATCCATGCTTTTGGCCTGGGGTCTAGCCCTGATTCTGCCACTTGCAAGGTCATGACTGTGGACAAGTGAGTGTCCTGAAATAGAAGGGAGTGACAGTGGCTGCTGGTGATGAGGATGACATTAGATAATTCAGGGAGAGTCCTTATTGTTCCAGAGGCCAAACCTACAGCTTTTCATTCTATAGTTTCTTGCTACTTGGTGGATCTTCACTTGGGGACTTTGGGCCTTTTGACTCAAACTCAAGTTCATGGACATAATGCTCCCACCACTGCCCTGCAGAGTGACAGAAAGATCCAGGGGCAGAGGACGGTCTGGATTTGGGGAAGGACCCTCCAGGTCTTAACTCTGGCCTCTCTGTCTCTTCATCAAGACATTTGCTGGCAGGAAACCCAAGCATTTCTGAGGCCCCCTTTAGTGAATCCCTTTTCCACAGTCTGTTTGGTGTTTGTAGGATCCTGGGGCTCATACGCTACTAGAAGATGCTTTAAAAATCAACCTTGTCTTCATCTGGCCCACGTGCAAAAACACATCAGCACATTCTTCAGCATCGGGGCAGCCAAACCTGGCACCGCTCCAGCCTTAATCTCCAAGAAGCTCGAATTCGGGTCCTTTATTAGCTCTCCCATCTTTATCAATGTTCTGGAGCAAAGTGTGTGCAGCCAAAGTTATTGAATTTTCACTAAAACCTAAATACATGCACAACCTTTTTGTACTTTCATGTTCAAAAAGGGTACAGACTTCTAACTGCCATCTCCTGCCTCTACCCGTATTTTTCCTCATTACAGGCTGTGGTCCAAAACCAATACGAATTAAATAAATACCCCACTGAGAGTTCCACTTTGGAGAATTGTCTTATTACGGTACAGATGTGAGCTATCTCCAAACCACACCAGCATCTTGTATTTTATTTTATACTTTTTTAAAAAAGAAAGAAATTAAAATCTGAATAGTATCCAGGAAGGAAGTGTTTGCACAGATGAATGTTTGATTTCATTTTTCTCCCAGCACGCCCTCTTCTCTTATCCCATAATGGCCCTTCCCAGTTAATCTGTCTTGAAAACCCACAGGTAGAGATGTTTATTGATACAAGCCCTACTTGCAACTGGGTTTACAGAGACCATTGAAAAGACATAAGTAGTAAATTTCACTTGATGTCTACTTATTAATGCAACACCACTCTGAACATTTCAACAGAAAGAGGTTTTGCCAGATGGGGGATAAGTTTTATGTTATGGATAGATATGGAAGGTAACATTTGGTTTCCATTCTAAATGACTGATACAGGCTGTCCCGATGATTGCATTTTTCAGGGCAGATCACCAAATTCAACATCAATTACTTTGTCTTTTCGCAGAATTTAAGGAAAAGAAAGTTGTGTGCTTTTGTTTTTAATGACTGAAATTTCATGGAAACATTGCAGCTTTCCATTTCATACAAACACAACAAATGACTTCTATAATTTTACAAAAGCAACTTTAACCATGGTTCGCACAGCAACGTCCTGTGCCCTGAAACCACAAATCTGACTTCCCCGCAGCTAGTAAATTGGAAACCCTAACGTAATGCTCACAGACATTTCTTCCCTTGGACCCACCCTGGATCTGGTGCTGGTGGACAGAAAAGCAGGACAGAGAAACTTACATTTCCTTGATGCAGATCATGGAGAAATAGAGCAGGGGAGACGTGCACTCTACAAGGCCGTTATGGTCAATCTATGGAACTGGAATAGGAAATCAATGACTCAGCCCAGACTAGGGCGCTGAATTCTTCCAAGTAATCGTTTTTTCCTTCCTGCAGTCCCCAGCCCCTCCTCTGTTAAAGACTTAATATCGACTTGCTCATTTAGAGCATAATTGAGACTCCACTTTTATTTCATCATCCTTCCCCTTTCACTGATCATTGCTCATTTTCTGGCTCAGTGCCATCTGGGGAACGGGTTTCCCTAACCCCATCCAGAGGTGTGACTGGAGTCCTTTGGATAAAGTTGGGTTTGTGTTTTCTCTCACAAACTCTCAGCGGAGTGAGGAGCAGACCAGGGATGCAGGGATGCCTTCTACCCTCAATCCTTCTACCCCGTTGCCTGCCCACCCAGATTTAAGAAAATATCTGCCCCACCCCAGGAGTCTGCCTAGCATCTCCCAGAACGTGACCTATGCATCCTGCCCCCCGCCCTTGCAGATAAAAACACCAGTACAATAAAGGAACGGATCCCTTCCCCCAACACAAGTGCAAAAAGAGTGGGTGGCCAAATGCAGCTGTACCTCCCAGTAGCCAGATGTGAAAACAGCACATCTGTCTGCAGTTTCTCTGTTCAAACGGAGTCACTCGTTCTTCAGAACATGTGCCAAGGAGAGATTTAGAACCAGAAAGTCCCATCACCCCTCCTCCAGAAGCACCAGGCTGGAGGCAAGGAAAATTCATAGGGTGCACATGGCAAAACCTTGAACTTGCGCTAACCACAAAGAGGTGGGCTTCCCTGGTGGCACAGTGGTTAAGAGTCCACCTGCAAGGGCTTCCCTGGTGGCGCAGTGGTTGAACGTCCGCCTGCCGATGCAGGGGACACCGGTCCGGGAAGATCCCACATGCCGCGGAGCAGCTGGGCCCATGAGCCATGGCCGCTGAGCCTGCGCGTCCGGAGCCTGTGCTCCGCAACGGGAGAGGCCACAGCAGTGAGAGGCCCGCGTACTGCAAAAAAAAAAAGAATCCACCTGCCAATGCAGGGGACACGGGTTTGAGCCCTGGTCCGGGAAGATCCCACATGCCGCAGAGCAACTAAGCCCGTGCACCACAACTGCTGAGCCTGTGCTCTAAAGCCCAAGCGCCACAACTACTGAGCCCTAGCGCCACAACTACTGAAGCCCGCATGCCTAGAGCCCCTGCTCCGCAACAAGAGAAGCCACCACAGTGAGAAGCCCGCACACCGCAACGAAGAGTAGCCCCTGCTCGCCGCAACTAGAGGAAGCCCACGTGCAGCAACAAAGACCCAACGCAGCCAAAAATAAATAAATTAAATAAAAATAAATTAAAAAAAAAAAAACTACAAAGAGGAAGGCAGCCTTACAGAAAGGATCAGAGAGAAGCAATTCCCAATACAGTATCCCAACACGACATTCAGCCATCCCAGGAGGGGAAAAAAAATTGTTGCTGTGAGAAATGCGATTGAATTGTCAAAATTATATGAAATCAGCTTCATAGATTGTAAACCACAAGTCACACTTCTATTTGTTCTATCACAGGGTAGAAATTGCGATATTTTCGCCAAGATATGAAACAGAGGTAGTGTTATCACAGGAAAAGACCTATCAATGAGTCATCCAAGTTATCTGCACAGCTCCACCCACCATTTGTTTCACTATATACCCAGAACAATAGAAGCCTGCTACAAAGTTTAATGAACCGAATCTAGCAAAGTATTTGAAGATTCAAAAGCAACAGTGCCCTGGAGACAACTGATACCAGCCCACAAGAGCCAAACGTTAAATTTTCAGGAAATTTGCAAGTTGGTTAATGTCATGTGGGTAATTTGAAAGTAGCCATCATTTACACCGTGGAAAAGGGCAAAATGTGTCTGTTTGTTTCCAGAAAGCAGGTTGTTAACCATTTACTTACACCACTGGTTGGAAGATTCTTCCTCTGAGTTCAGTCAGCATGATGACTAGAGTTAGTTTAGTCAAGTTATCTTTCAATGCCCCCAAACTGTTTAACATAGCACATACCTGACCCACACCCCTGATTCAACAGACCACCTTGGCTTTGAGCAATTAGAGTAGATTCCCACTTCAGTTTCCTTTGTGCCAAAAGGTTTCACTGCCCAAAATCTTAGCTTAATACTGGGACTGCTTCTGTGGATATCTGTCTGTTTCACTCTGCAGAGAGGGGTGACTTAGGCAAGCTCACACAGTGAGTCCAAGGCTTGGGGAGAAAGACCCTGGGTCCTAAACCCAGCTCGCTGTGAACTCGAGCGACCTTAAATAGATCCCTTTCTCCTGGGTGGGGAAGGAAATGAACTTCATGGTTTATCTCTAAGGGCACTGTTGGCTCTGACATTCTGACATTCAATGCTGTGTCTTTGTCTAAATGGACTTTTCAGGAAGTATGGATAATTTAGGATCTGGAAGACAAGAGATGGGCAGACGCCATCCAATTTTGCAATAGAAAACATGGAACCCTAGTAGTCATCGACCCTGGACTCCTCCTAAGCCTGAAGATCTCCTTGTTTTCTGGATGATCCATAGCCCCTGGGAAAGCAGCACCAGGAAGCCACATGAGTTCTGTAGGAACAGCCGCATCAGACCATGAGTTGGGGCATCTGAGTTACCCAGATCTGATTTCAAATCCCAGCTCCCCCACCTCCATGCTAAGTGACAATGGGAAATTTACTTAACCTTTCTGACCCTCTTTCCCCTCATCTATAAAACGGGACGTAATAACAACCACTCTACAACACTTTTGCATGAATTAAATGAGATAAACCATGTGTAGCACTTAGCATCACACCAGCCCAGACTAAGAACTTAATCAACAGAAGCTATTAATATTACTATTTCCTCAGATAATGGGGCTAAATTAAGAGACCAGGGGATTGTAACACACTTGGAAATCCCAGCTTTGACCTAAGTTGAGATTACATTTGGGGCTGAATTGGGCCTGGGTTTCTAAGACAGACTGAGTACACTGGGCTCATAAGGCAAATTTGGGTGTAGACCAGTCAGGAGGTGATGTGTACAAGTCAGTCTGGGTTGAAATCACTTAAGTCTTTTTGGTTTGGAGTGAAAAGAGCAAAAACATACACTAGAGAGGCCATGATGAGTTAGTTATTCAGGTCCTGGATCTGGACCAGGAACTCACGGCCAGGTCCTCTGGGGAGAGGTTTCAGGAAGAGGCTGGTGAGGCTGAACTCAAAAGAGACTTGCAGCTGCCCTGCTGTGAAACCCACATGACAAAGTGTGACACCCCCTCACTTCTGCCTTCCCCTCACTTCTGCCCTAGACCCAGTATAGCTTAATCAATGGGAATGCCAAGGAATGGTACCAATGTCTGGGATACTGCACACAGGATATGGGCATTTGTATGCTCGCAGGGAGTACCAGCAGAGGTGGAAGCAATGAGATGCTCCACCACTTTCTGATTCATGGGCAGCGGGTGTCAGAAAGAAAGGAGGGGGCTTCCCTGGAGGCGCAGTGGTTGAGAGCCCGCCTGCCGATGCAGGGCACACGGGTTCGTGCCCCGGTCCGGGAAGATCCCACGTGCCGCGGGGCGGCTGGGCCCGTGAGCCATGGCCGCTGAGCCTGCGCGTCTGGAGCCTGTGCTCCTCAACGGGAGAGGCCACAACAGTGAGAGGCCCACGTACAGCAAAAAAAAAAAAAAAAAAAAAGAATAGAAAGAAAGAAAGGAGGGGCAGGAGGGAAAGAACTCAGCAAACTCCATCATGTGGGGAATGAGACGTATTCCTAAATACATAAGGGACTCCCCGACAAAACTGGGAGGACTTTTCAAGGGCCCATTGAAGTGGGGCCAGAGCCAGTAAAACATGGGCAAGTTTTGTTAATGTGGTCCCAGGTTTAACCTCAACCTGGGGTGACCTAGATAGATTTGGGCCCCACATCCTGTGTCTGGAATGAAGCAGACATCCATTCGACAAATGCTTTCGAGATGTCCTTGTGGGCAGGTGGGAAAATGTGAGCTGTGCCAGTGCTCCGAGGTGGACCCATGACTGACAGAATGTACCTGAAAGGAGACTGTCACCCTGGCTGCATAATTCAGACCAACTGGAGAACTTCAATAACCACACTGATGTCCTGCCTCTACCTTTGATGAGTTTTACTTAATAAATCTGGAATAAGTTCTGAGCTTTGGATAGGTTATGCTGTCATCACAGGTGATTCTCTTAAGAAGCCAGGGTTGAGAAGAACCAGCGGCCTAAAATGAAGTCCCCAGTACATCGGCCTCTATTTCTGATTCTTTCTTGGCCAATATTGAGTCAGTGGCTTCAATGAGGCTCTCAAGGTTTGAGGTTCACACTCTAGATGACCTGAAATTAGAAGAGATAACCAGTGGTCTGGCTAATGTCACCTAGAACCATCTAGATCCCAAAGCTCTACTTTTTAAAGTAGTAAGTTACCCATCACCGGACCAGTTTGAGTAGAGAGTGGATAAGCAGTCCTTATCCAATCCCTATCTACAGAGCACTTATCACATCTTGTCTTCACCATAAACGCATACAGACATGTATGAATAAGGTACAGAGAAAGCAAATGGCTTGCCCAAAGTCTCCCAAATATGTAGCGTCCCAAAAGGCCAGTCCTTTAAGGAGTGCTTGGTCTTAACCCAGATGCTCTGACTGTTAGATCTTTTCTCCGGACTCCACAGCCCCATGGCTGTCTCTGCTGGGTCATAGGATGCTCTAGAGAGTATACCTTCAGTGGAAAAAGGGCCACAGGACCTTGAAGGATGCTGCCAGCCCTGGATGCCTGTGCTGTCGCTGAGGCCGAGGCTGCCCCCAGGAACGCACCCTCCCCGGGGCCTGGCTCCTCCCAAGGTACACCCACCTCCTGAGGGCCTCCTCTCAGGAAGGAAATCCCAGTTATCATAAAAGGAAAATACAGAAATAAAATCTTAAGAGGATTTCATAGATGATATAAAATCCCTACAACTCTGGGTGACAGACAGTAAAAAAGATCATTTAGAGCAAAAAAGCTTTCTAAGACTTCCTGTGGAATTGGTTTTCTCAAGAAGCTCAGATGATGGTCATATATAATGTGGTCAGTTCTGGCTCTCAGTGGGAGGCAGTGCCAGCAGGGTCCAGGCTGAATGGGCTGCGGGATCCAGAGAGAGTAACTTGGAACTTCAGACCCAGGAAGCTCACTGAGTCATGAGATAATCCCCAAAACATAGAGTCTTGTCTGCCTGACTACCTCCTGCACATCCTTCAAGCCTTAGCTCAGCCAAAGCCTCTTCTGGAAGCCTTCTCAAACCCCAACTGACTGAAGCTCTCCACGTCTTTCCAAGTCCTCCGGGGACATGCTTCCCTCACACAGCAGTGTTTCTCAGAATGTGGCCATGGAACGTCAGCACTGGTGTCAATGGTGGGTATCTTGTTAGAAACAGACTCCTGAGACCCACCCCTAGACCAGCCCTTTCAGAATCTCTGGGGGTGGAGCCCAGGCTTCTGCATCTTTAAGAAGTTCCATAGGTGTAGGTATCATTTCATCTAAGACCTGATGGAAGCAAGAAGCCTGTCATGTGAAGATCTGGGAGCAGTGTGTTCCAGACAGAGAGAGTGACAAATGGAAAGGTCTTGAGGTGGAAAAAGAATTTGGATAACTCTTTTTTCCACCTTCTTGGAAGAAAAGCCAAGAAGCCTGCATGACTACAGAGAAATGAGTGAGGGCAAAAGCAACAGAGGTTGAGGTTGGATATATACCAGAGGCCAGATCCTGGGGGGTTGGAGTTTAGACCATATTCTAAGTTTAGCGGAAAGCCATTAAAAGGCTTTGTTGAAGACTGAGTTATTGGTTGGCCCTAATTCTTTATTCCACTATAGTAACTTACCTCTCTGTACCTTTCCCATGGCCTCATGGAGATGAAGGGACTTCCTTTCTTCTTGACCTTGGACTTGGCCACATGACTAGCTTTGAGCAATGGGATGGTGTTGGATGTGTTGGGAGAGAGTTCTGAAAGGTTCTTGAACCTTTAGTGTCCTTGTTTTTTACCATGAGAAGAACATGCCTTGAGTAGCCACTGGTCCCAGGAGGACAAGAGTCACAGAGTAGACCAAGACCCAACCTATAGTCTGCAGCCAAACTCAGTCTAGGTCAGCCAAGCCTCAGACACACGAGCAAGAAGTAAATGCTTATTGCTGTGTAGCACTGAGTTTTAGGGTGCACTGCTATGCAGAATTACTGTGAAGATAACCATGTGATAAAGCCTTTAAGCAGAGGAATGTTTTGATTTGATTTCTATTTTATAGCAATCACTCTGGTCGCTATAGGGAAATTAGATTGTGGAAGACATGTGGTAACAGGAAAAAAATATTAGAAGCCTGTCGCACTTTCCTGGGTAAGACTGCCGTAGGTTAGGCTTTGATGATCTTGGTGGAGATGGAGAGAATTAAATGGGTTCTGGATATACTTGGGAGATCAGAACAGACAGGACTTGCTAATGGACTGGATTTGGGGATGTGAGGTCAAGCCAATATTGAACAATTCCAGGAGGAACCACATAGGTAAAGTGGTGCAACATAGCACCACTGGATAGAGTGAGAGAAATGGGAGATAGATGTTTTCTAGATCTTTTAGCTTATGGGACTGACTGGACAGTGGTGTCGTTTAAACCTAAGAGAAAGGAGGTGGGGGAATGAGGGGAGGAAGGCAGGGGAGGGGACGAGTAGCTCTGCTTTGGCCATGTTACATTTGAGATGTCCTATAGACACCCAAGTGGAGGTGTAAATGGGCCACCGGATTTACCAGTCTGGAGCTCAGCGGATTACTCAGAACAGGAGGTGTAAGCGACATCTGACCCTAGTGTGACATGCCTTTACCAACGCTGTTCCCTTTGCTCTCTCTTTACTGGCCACCGAACTCCTATTTCTTAAGGCCCAACCCAAATTTCACCTCCAAGCAGAGGTGGCACCTCTCTGTCACAGAGTTCATTGTAAATATCTCTCATGATTCAAAGCAGCCTGCCACCCCCCGGTGGCTCAAAAACTGAGATTTTGTGTATTCCCAGCACCGAACCGAATGCTTGGCACACGGAAGATGCTCGGTGATATCAGCATTCTTCCTTCAAGGCATCGGGTTGGGTACTTTCAGAAGCAATAGTCCATTTAAATGTCTCAACGGTGCAGCAGGTGTAACCGCCGTCCCATTTTAAGGTTAAAGAAACTGAGGCCCCTCGTGGTGAGGGTCCTGTCCAACGTGTCTGCAAGCGGAAGAACCCGGCTGTGTCTGATTCCGCCGCTGGGGTCCTTTCCCTGTTGCGTCCTCCCCAGGCCTACCTCCCCATCCCCTCCCTCCTCCCTGGCAGGGCTCCCACGCTGCCTGCGCCTCCACACAGGATGCGCTTCCTGAAGTTCCTGGTCCAGATGGCCCGCGGAAGCTGCTCCTCATAAATCACCAGGTCTCGCAGAGCTGCGCTCAGCCACTTTCTCCTCTCCATCTCCCCAGGTCCCGGTGCGTGGGCCCCATCTGCCCAGTCAGCAGAAGGGTCTCCTCCAGCCCGGGGAGCACATCTGTGGTCACCCTCCCCATCAAGACCGAGAGCCACGGAGCAGGCTCCTAGGAGCTGATGAGGGGACGCACAGAGCCTCGTTAGGGACTTGGAGGTGACTCAGTGGCATGGGCAGGGGACAGGGAGAGCAGTGCTTGAAGCTTTGCCCCTGGGGGGAGGTGCAGGTGCAAAGGGCCGTCTAACCCACCTGCCAGCCGGCCTGGTCACCACTGGATACTCAGACACAAGACACCAGGAAGACACCCACCATGCCACACCATGCTTGGCACCGTATCGTCCCCCAAAGTATCCAAATCCAGATCAACAGTCTCAGCAATAACCCACGGAAGGACCAACGTACCTTGGACAAGTCACTTCCTTTCCATGGACTTTAGTTTTCTTACTTTTAAACTGCAGGTAAGAACACCTGCCTCACGGCATTGCTAAGATGTCAGTGGAGATTCATGAGCTGAGTCCTCCGTACGTGGTAGGGTGTAAGCTGAGGCGCCTCAGGGTATTGTCCCATTCAAAAGCGGGGCACAAGTGAGGGCAGCAGGGACGTGGCCTGAGGTTTTCACAAAACCTCCTTCCTTTCCATTCGACCACCTTTATCTTCTTTACACGCCTGGGGCACGGATTGACCTGATGTTTCACTCTGCTGCCTAAAACCCTTCAGCGGCCGCGCAGTTGCTTTTGGCATTCTCCACCTTTCTTAGTGTGTAATTTGAAAATCTTGAATTTGGCGTAGCATATTTGGTGGGTGTGGCAAAGCTGGCTAGCTGCCCATCAGAGACGCCTGCTCCCGTGCCATAGTATGGAGTTGCTAGAGCCTGCTCGCCCAGCCAGGATGACATTTTACAGTTCTTCCCACGTCCGGATGGAACCAGATGACTACTTCTCACCCGTGGAACATGAATGGAAGAGCTGTGCAGCTCCCCTCCAGGCAGAGGTGTTTAAGAAGCAGGCACCACTCCACTCCGCCTTCTCGTCTCCTATCTGCTAGTTGGAAGAAAAGACTAAGACATGAGGACGTGGTGGAGCCACACAGTGGAAGGTGCTTTGATCCCTGAATAACTCTGTGGAACAGAGCCCCAGCACTGCCAGTCAGGAATTCACATTTTGGACTCCACTCAAGGGAAAATTGTTTTAAGCCAATACTATTGTAGAGCTTTTCTGTTATAGCAGCTAATATTACTTTGAGTAATACAAGGGGGGGGGGGTTAAAAGACTAAAATTAGCATGAAACAAATCAATAATAATGATGATGTGATCATGGCTACAATGTAACAGTATCCCACAGAATCTATAAAGACAAACACCACTATCTGACTATTTAATGGGAGCCTTTTCAGTACCACGAATCCATTTGATTAGATTTGGTGCCCTGACCGTGCCCTCTTACATACGTATGAAGGAACGTGCTTGACTATCTGCTACGAACGTCCCTTCACATCTTGTCACATGACCCATCCACCCACTGGTAGCATCAGCCCCTGATTTGCATCTGAGCAGCCACACTACTTAAGTCTCAGTTTATGGGTTCTACAGGGTGACACCTAAACCTGGCCAATCAAAGTTCTACATCCACTGGTGGCAGTGATAGGTTGAAGAGTAGGCACATGACCTACACAAGTCAAATCATCCATCAAGGTAAATATCAAGACATTTCCTGAGTATGCTGGGACAAACAAAAGTACTCTTTTCTGCTAGACTCACCCCTAGAAAGAGACTGGCCACCATCTGGCGACCACAAGGAAAGAGCCAAAGGGAGGATGTTGCCAACATGGCAAAAGGCAGGACAAAAGAGAGAGTAAGTGGATCTCGATTATATTAGACCATGGTCTTTTTATTTATGTAAATCAACAAATTCTCTTTTCTCCTAACTCCAACTTGAAATGGATTTATGACCCTTCCAACCAAAATAATCCTGAGTCTCAGATGGGCCACCATTTGGAGCCCACCTCTGAAGGATTAGAAGCTAGTGCAGGGACCTGACCTGAAGGATGCAACTTGGATTCAGAGTCCTGCACACCCAGCTCCCTTTCCAGTCCCTTCCCCATCTCCACTCCACTCCCCTATCCCCTGTGCCTTGTTCCCAGTCTCCACACCAATGATGCCAAATGCCCAGAGAACAGCAAGCCTCCTCATACCCTCTCACCTCTACTCTTTCTGTTTCCACTGCCCTCACCCACCATCTTTGCCCACCTATATTCTTAACCATCCTTTAATCTCCCCTCAAACCTCACCTCCCCTGTGACCTTTTCTCTGAACAACTCGTTTTTAATTAATCAAATTCACTTTCTCTCTTTTTGGTCGTTGTTCAAATCTATGTTAGTTCTCTACCAAAATAAGCCTGGCCTTTAAAAAAAAATACCCAGAGAGGCCTTGGCTCAGTTTCAGCATGAGGTCTCGTGGAAACCACTTCAGGAAGGATGACACCCCCACAGACTTCCTGGGAAGAGGAGATTGAAATCCATCTCAAAAGACCAGAGGAGTGAAGAAAATGGGCATCACAAACTTGTTCCCAAGGTCTGGGCCTGAGAAACACTCAGAAGAGGCCACTTGCTGAAAAAATAATAATAATACCCACAGAGAGGAAGTCTTTTATTCAAGAGGAAGATTGACTCAGGCACTCTACACTCATCTCTCCCCGTTCTCCACGCTACACACACCACTTCAGCCGCATTGCCTCTCTGCAGTTCTTCAAGCAACCAGGCAAACTCCCACCTCCAGACCTGCAGTGGTTATTTATTGCTGTAAAACCAATTAACCCAATTGTAGCTGCTTAAAATAATTTAAAAAAAATTTTTTTTAATCTCACAGAGCTCCTGTGGATGAGGAATCTAGGAGTGGCTTAGCCAGGTGGTTCTGCCTTGAAGTCTCTCACGAGATTGTAGTCAAGGTGTCAACAGGGCCACAGTCATCTAAAGGCTGTAAGATATGCTTCCCAGGTGGCTTAATCATGGCCCTGCAAGTTAGTGCTGGCTGTGGGCAGGAGGCCTCAGTTCCTCCTCACGTGGACCTCTCTATAGGGCTGCTTGAGTGTCCTCACAACATGGAGACCAGTGATCCAAGAGAAAGAAAGTCCAAAACTGTAATCTCTTTGATGACTCAGTCATGGAAGTCACATTTCCCCAATCTCTTATTAATTACACAGGTCATTCCTATTCCTTGTAGGAGGGGACTACATTAGGGTGTGAATAGGGCGTCCCCCTTGGAGGCTGGGCACCACTGAGACTTGGCAGTTACTTTCTCTTAACTGGTGCATTCTTTGCCCACATAACCCTGTGGCCCATGGCTTGCTCTTTATTTCCTCCTTCAAATCTTTGCTCAAATGTCACTTTTTCTAAAAGACCAGACTTTTAAAACTACAACTCTTCCTCCCACCTCAGAGGATCCCCTAATTTCCTATTTCCTTTCTTGACTGACATTGCTTCATAGCACTCATAATCAAATATATACATTTTTGGTTTGTTTCTTGAGTTTTAATTTTAGACTTACAGAAAGACAGCAAAAACAGTACAGAGAGTGCTCACATACACTTAACCCAATTTCCCCTAATGTTCATTTCAGTTGTTTTTTGTTGTTGTTTGGTTTTGGTTTGCTTGTTTGTTTGTTTTTCCTCTCTTCCCCCATCTGAATGTAAGCTCCATGAGAGCAGAGGCTTCTGTCTGTTTTGTTCACTAATGTAACTCCAGTGTCCAAAACATTGCTTCATTCACAGTAAATGTTCAATAAATATTTGTTGGATACATGAAAGGACTATTCTAGCAACTTAAAGAAAAACCAACACTGGACTTTTGACCTTAAAGTTCTTAGCAGAACCACAGAGAATGTTTAGCACTGGCTGATCCATAGGACTTAGATGATATACATTCAGCTGGGAAAGGCTATCGGTGAGAAAGTGAGACCTAACTCATCATAAAACAAAAAAGTAAAACAATAAACCTCATTTATTCAGTCATTCTCCATCTTTACTCTTTTTGGTATGGTTTGCTTTATTGTTGATAAAGTGAATTAGCTTTATATTTGTGTCAATAATCTAGCTCCGGGCTTCCCTGGTGGCGCACTGGTTGAGAGTCCGCCTGCCGATGCAGGGGACACGGGTTCGTGCCCCGGTCCGGGAAGATCCCACATGCCGCGGAGCGGCTGGGCCCGTGATCCATGGCCGCTGAGCCTGCGCGTCCGGAGCCTGTGCTCCGCAACGGGAGAGGCCACAAGAGTGAGAGGCCCGCGGACAGCAAAACAAATAAATAAATAATAAATAATCTAGCTCCATTTGCCCACATTCTCTGGAAGAGGTTTCATTGGACTAAGCAAGGAGATGACTTCCTGAGAGTCTATGTGAATCACCCACCCTAAGAGTCCCCACTATAGTGTAGTTGTCCCAGCACCCTGCTGACACGTCCTTTGTAGGATTTCCCATCTGGAAGGCTCCTGCCCTATCTCTTTATTCACTTGAATAATTTTCCTGACAAAACCAGTGCAGGATGTGTGCTTTTCTTTCTTTTCCAAGTTCACCTCCACCTGTGTTAGTAAGCCTCAGTGAATTCTCACTGATGGATTGATGTCCTCCCCTGGGCTCTGAACCTCTCCAGGCCCTGCAGACCCCATTTCCAGATCCTTAACAGCTCCTAACCCATCCAATACTGGGGCAACTGGCCAGGACAGGGGCAGTGAGTGTTTATCAACCACCTACTATGAGAACAGCACTGTGCTAGGCACTCTACAGATATTTAACTTCTCTGTGACTAAGCATCATCTTTAAATAAAGGGAGGAGGTCGTTTTGAGTGAGGCTTCCAGAATTTGAAAATGATAATGCCTGCCTTGAGGACTGTTGTGAAGACCAAATGAGGTGATGCAAAGGGCTAGCATTATGCCCAGCACTTAGAAAACACTCTGTTGTGTTGGTTTAAAACAAGGACATTTTACAGATGGTAAAAATGGAGTCCAAAAAAGTGAAGGAACACGGCTGAGATCACATCACTGATATGATGAAATTTGGGTCCAGGTCTGCCTGGCACTAAGCTCTTGCCATGTCCACTATATTTGTCTCTCAAAGAATGGTATATGGACACCAGCATCCGAATCACCTGGGGAGCTGTTTTAAGAAGCAGAATCCCAGACACCATCCCAGACGTCCAGAACTGGAACATCTGCATCTTTCACCCACTCCTCTGGTGCCCCGAACTTCATGAAGCCAGCCTGCCTCTCTGGGACCCGACAGAAGCTGGAAGTTTGTGATTTTGCCCCTTGGGTAGTTAAAATGCAAGTCATGGGCAGCGTTCTCTGGAGCTTCCTGGGGCCTGGCAAAAGCAGTGACAAAAGTCTAATTGTGCTTCCCTGTGAAACAAGGCCCCTATGTGCCAGAGAAAACATTTTGTTAAGGTACTCAGGAACGCAAAAGAGATTTCTTTGACACGTCTGTCAATAGGATGAGAGTTAGAGCACAGTGTGGAACATACATCCATCAAATAGACCAACAGATTGTACCTGCAGAAATTCTGGGGAGCCTTGCAGGGACTCTCGGGAGGGCAGGCCAGGTGAGGGCTGCCCAACTTCCCCGCCCTGGATCTCTACCCAGATCTCAGCTTCCTCTTTGAACCAGAGACTGTCCTGGGTGCTTCACAGACAGGACCTCACCTGACCCACATCAACTCTGAAGGACAGCGTGACGCCCATTTGATAGGTTGAGACGTTGAGGCTGGGAGAGATGAGATCACGTGTTCAGAAGCACACAGCAGAGGTGGTGGGACTGGGGATGAATTCCAGGTCTTAAGCGGCATCTACCCTGCACAGGCAACTGCAAGTCATGGACCTGGAGAGGAAGAAAGATGCAATTCTGGTACCTGCCATCACTCCCGTTCCCCGGACCAGAAAGCCACACCTTCATCCACTAGGCAGCTGGCTCTTGTATCTCTGGACTCCAGGCTTGTTTGGGGGTCACGTAGACCCACATCAGTTCCTGGCCTTGGGTGAAGCTGAGGCTCTGTGCCACACCAAGGCATGAAGGTGCTCGATGAAATTCACTCCTGACCCTTAAAACTTTGACCCTTTAAACAGAGATCCTTCTTGTATTAGTTTTCTATGGCTGTTGTAACAGATCACTACTTAACTTAGTGATTTAAAGCAACACTAATTTATTATCTTACAGTTCTGGAGGTGGGAAGTCCAACATGGGTCTCAGTGGGCTAAAATCAAGGTGCCAGCAGGGCTACGATCCCTTTTGGAGGCTGCAGGGAGGAATTATTTCCTGGCCTTCTAGAGGCCAGCTTCTAGAGGCCACCTCTGTTCTTAGGTTCGTGATCCCCTTCCATCTTCAAAGCCATCAAGGCTGGGTGAGTCCTGATGTGGAATCGCTCCCACAGTGCCTCTTCTTCTGCCTCCCTCTTCCATCTTTTTTTTTTTCTTAATTTATTTATTTATTTTTGGCTGCATTGGGTCTTCTTTGCTGTGCTTGGGCTTTCTCTAGTTGTGGCAAGCGGGGGCTACTCTTGGTTGCGGTGCGCGGGCTTCTTATCATGGTGGCTTCTCTTGTTGCAGAGCACAGGCTCCAGGCACGTGGGCTTCAGTAGTTGTGGCATGCAGGCTCAGCAGCTGTGGCACATGGGCTTAGTTGCTCAGCGGCATGTGGGATCTTCCCGGACCAGGGCTCAAACCCGTGTCCCCTGCATTGGAAGGCTGATTCTTAACCACTGTGCCACCAGGGAAGTCCCCCTCTTCCATCTTTTAAGGACTCTCCCATGATTACATGGGCCCACCCAGATAATTCAGGCTGAGCTCTCAATTTTAAGACCACTTGATTAGCAACTTTAATGCCATCTGCAATCTCTTTTTTTTTTTTTTTTTTTTTTTTTTGGTGGTACGCGGACCTCTCACTGCTGTGGCCTCTCCCGTTGCGGAGCACAGGCTCCGGACGCGCAGGCTCAGCGGCCATGGCTCCCGGGCCCAGACGCTCCGCGGCATGTGGGATCTTTCCGGACCGGGGCACGAACCCGCGTCCCCTGCATCGGCA